>JAMLFY010000251.1:0-47848 GCA_030441495.1 Dalbergia oliveri | reverse complement strand
TTTATTATCTTTGGAGATTAAGTGACAACTTGAAACATAAACATGAAATGCAAGATTGGAATTTAAACATGAGAAATGCAAGTTCATTATTTATTCTTGAGAATTTAGTGATGACATTAAAAGTAAACATGATGTGCAAGGCATAAACTTAAAACATGGATGCAAGTTCATTTTATTTCTTTACTAGAGCTCCACAAGACTTTAGAGAAATATCAAATTTAACCCAATATATATCTTACCAAGACAAAGTGAACTTTAGAGTTCTTTATGCCAAAGTTTCAAAGGCAAACTTATAGCTTGAACCTCATCATCAAGCTTAAAGAAATGAATTAAAAGATGAACATCAACACTTTTTGAAATCAATTTCAATAATGAAAACTACTTTTACATAGAGTTCTAAGTTAAGGTTAGCATAAAAATATCATTCCTTAAAGTTTTGCATCAAGTGGAACTTTCAAACTTTCAAGGCCTAACTGGTGATAGATTTACAACCCACACTCAAGGTCCTCATCATTGGCCATCATTGGATTCCTTACTTTAGGCTATTTGGCCAAAACCATAAAAGAAAAAGGGAGGGAAAACTTGAATTGATAAAGCCATAGAAAAGGTTCATTGATTCAACATTTTGAGCTAGAAACATAACTTGTCATAGCATAAAATGAACTTAGAAACAACACCCTACCTAATTTGGTTTGAAGGAAAGGAAAAAAACTTGGTTTCTTTGAGTGAAATGAAAAAAAATCTTCTTGAAAACTTGAAGTAAGAATTTCGGGCAAGGGAGAGGAAGAAAGAAAGCTTTTGTTTTGTAGAAACTAGAAATGTATAAGTATGAGCAAAGCCAAGACTCCTTCAAGTCAGCATATTCTAGAGGAGAAAATTAAAGCTCGTGTATAGACAAGGAGGAGGAGGCATAAGTGGCGGATTTAATGGGGGAACAAAGGGAGGAAAAAAATCATTTCTTGCTTGGTGGCTTAAAACATGAAATCATGTTTCAAGGTTCCTTGTTTTGTGGTAAATTCTGGCATTATGTTTAGTGCACAATTTGGGCAATAGGTGGTGCCATTTTATGGTCCACTTATGATCAGATTGGCTTTTATTTTTTAGTGGGAAACCATGTATTAGATGTTTAATTACTTAGGTAAAAGGTTAGAAATTGATATGTTAGTGAAAAAGGGTAAAATGTTAGGTGTTTAGGTCAATTCAAGACAAAGTAAAATAAATAATCATGCATTAATGAATGAAGTTAATTTTAAGTAAGTAAAAATCAATTTGTAACATAGATTCATAACTTAAGACAAGAAAATATAGTTTTACAGAGGTTTTACCTAAACCAAAATTATCACTGTAAACTTGAAATAATGCGTTCTTTGTAATTAAGGAAAAGAAAATATAATTTTTCTTCAAGTAAATATTAGGCTTTAATCACCTCAAATAATTATTTTTAACCTTAGATAATTAATTTTTAACTCTAGGTTAATAATTGAAATCAATTCGAAATGAAATTGAGAGTTAAAATCATTTAAATTACTTAAGTACAATTTATTAGGGGCAAAAAGGTAATTTTTCTCAAAAACTGCCTTAGAAACCCGGGCTTAACCAACGGTCAATCATAGCTTAAAAACATCTTTTAAAACATTTTAGTGAGGTTTGGGCTCAAGTCCACGCAATCCGAAGTTAAACAACCGGGCGGGGCGTTTTGGTCATTTCGCGCGTCAAACTCAAAATTGAGATTTGTCTCCTCTATTAACACACATAACACAAACAATCCCTTATTATTGTCAAAACATCCCTTGAGGACGGTCGGGCCCACAATCTTCATTTTAGGGCAAAATGACCTCAAGGGCATTTTGGTCATTTTACACGTACAAAAAATAGGGTTTGCAATTCTCTGGTCAAACTGCTCCTAACCTCTCTTCTAATGTATTATTCCTTTATTGAGGATTGTTCGTCTCGAATTATATGTAAAAATTACCTAGGGTAATTTGGTAATTTCTAAATGGCAGTATAATTGGGGTGTACATTACTCCCCTCTTTAAAAAAGATTCGCCCTCGAAAATTCATTACCTGAAAATAGTTCGGGTACTATGCTTGCATATCCGACAGCTCCCATGTGAATTCTTCGATTTCAACCTCGTCCATGCTACTTTGACAGGGGTCCAGCCTTATTTCTTAATTGCTTAACTCCTCGTACAACGTTCTCGTGGGTGGTAAGTTAAACGTTAGGTCATCTTTTAATTACATGTTCTGGCTTTAGTACATGACTTGGGTAAATTAATATTTTCTTAACTGGGAGACATAGAAAACATCATGAAGGTTCAGCAAACTCAAGGGAAGGGCTATACGGTAAGCTACAGACCCGACTTTGTTAAGGATTTCAAACGGCAAGAAATCTTGGGCTAAATTTCTTAACTTTTGTTCGACCTATGCCTGTGGTGGGGGTAATTCTTAACACATGGTTCCCTTCTTGAAAATCTAGCGGTTTCGCCGCTTGTCCGCATAGCTTTTCTGTCGACTTTGCAGGAGAATTTTATCGCTGATCTTCTTGATTTGTTCCGTTTTTTCCCTCACAATATTAGTTAGAGTAACTCTGCTCTCGGGTTCATACCAACATAAGGGAGATTGACATTTCCATCCAAAGAAGGCCTCGTGCGGCGCCATACCAATGCTTGCATGATAACTGTTGTTATATGCAAATTGGAATAACGCAGGAACTATACCCAACCTCCCTTTGATCCAAAACACATGCCCTTAACATATCCTCTAAGGTTTGGATAGTTCTTTCAGGTCACCGTCTTTTGGGGGTGATAAGTTGTGCTAGACATAGCTTTGAACCAAACGCCTTCTAAAAGGCTCCCCAAAATCGTGACGCAAATAAGATCCCGATCAGAGATTATCATCGACGGTACTCCGTGTAACCTTACTATCTCTTGAATATATAACTATGCTAATCTATCCAAGGAATAAGTCACCTTAATAGGTAAAAAGTGGGCTGACTTAGTCAACCGATCCACTATTATCCAAATGGCGTCATGATTCGCTTGGGTCCTAGGTAGTCCAGTTACAAAATCCATGGAGATACTATTCCACTTCCACTCGGGGATTGGTAGGGGTTGCAACATTCCAGAGGGTCTTTGGTGCTCAATCTTCACCTTTTGACACACCAAGCACTTATTCACCCATGTGCACACATCCTTCTTCAATCCTGGCCACAGAACATCTTCTTCAAATCTTGATACATCTTGGTGGCACCAGGATGAAAGGTTAAATGATTCTTATGGGCTTCCTCCAAAATGTCCTTTCGAAGGCCACCACATAGGTACATAAATACGACCTTCAAATCTCCACAAACTATGGTTCCCTTGGGTAAAACCTTTCAACTTCTCGCTCTTACTACCTCTAAGGTTTCTTGAAATTTCATATCTTCCCTTAAGCTTGAGCAATTCTTTCCTTGAATTCACTCGTCACACCAAGATGGCAAGCTCTTATGCCTTAGTGGTCAAGGTCATCCCTAGGTTTAGGTTCTAAACTGCTCAATTAACTCAACCTCCTTCACTATCAAATGGGATACTTGTAAAGATTTTCTACTTAGAGCATTAGCTACAACATTAGCTTTGCCTGGATGGTAGTTCAACCCAAAATCGTAATCTTTTAAGAACTCCATCTACCTCATTTGCCTCATGTTTAGCTCCTTTTGGTCAAAGAGATATTTCAAACTATTGTGATCAGAGAACACCTCAAACTTAACTCCGTATAAATGGTGTCTCCAAATCTTCAGAGCAAACACAACGGCGGCGAACTCAAGGTCATGGGTAGAGTAATTTGCCTCATGCGCTTGAGTTGCCTGACGCATAGGCCACCACTTGCCTATTTGCATCAGTGCACAACCCAAACCCTTTGAAGCATCACAGTACACTTCGAAAGGCACATTGGAGTCGGGTAACACCAAAACGTGGGTTGAGGTTAAGCTTGTGTTTTAGCTCTTGAAAGCTCTTCTCACACTTCAGGGTCCATGAAAAAGGGGTTTTTTTTCCTAGTTAGCTAAAGGTAAGGAAATCTGGGAAAATCCCTTGATGAACGATGGTAATAACAGCTAAACCCAAAAGGCTCCTTACTTCATACCGTGGTTGGTCTTTCCCAATTCATGACTGCTTCTACCTTACTAGGATCTACATAATTCCTCTCTTAGATACTACATGCCCTAAAAATTTCACCTCATCCAACCATAATTCACACTTAGAAAGCTTGGCATATAGTTTCTTTTCCTTCAAGATCTCTAGTATTATGGTTAGGTGGCGTTCATGCTCCTCGTGGGTCTTAGAGTAGATGAGAATATCATCTATGAAGATAACCACTAACTCATATAGATAGAGTCTAAAGATCCTATTCATATAATCCATAAAAACTACTCATTGGTTGATCCAAAGGACATTACTGCAAACTCAAAATGGCTGCCTAGATCCGAAAGGCCATTTTGGATATATCTTCATCTCTCACTCTAATCTGGTGGTAACCTAATCTCAAATCAATCTTAGAAAACACTACTACACCTTTAAGCTGATCTATCAAGTCATCTATCCTAGGCAAAGGGTATTTGTTCTTCACCGTCACTTTATTCAATTGCCTATAGTCAACACACATCCTCATACCTCCATCCTTTTTCTTCACAAACAACATCGGGCTCCCCGATGATACATTAGGCCTAACAAACTTTTTCTTTAATAAATCTTCCAACGGAGCTTTGACTCGTCAACTCTAATGGGGACATCATGTATGGGGCTATGGATATGGGACATACACCTGGAAGCAATTCTATGGAAAACTCTATTTCTCTTGGGGGAAAATCTGGTATTTCATGAAAATATTTCGGGATAATTCCTTCTCTCGGTATCTAACGATACTTTACTCAAAGTGTACATCACTAGTGGCTAGGAAAATATAACCTTTATTCTCACCCTTAGTCCATTTCCACAACGTTATGTCTAGAACTTATGGGTTTCTTAGGTTCAATGGGAATCAAAGAAAGGTGATGGTTTCTCATAGCAGTTTAACAATATATGGTTGGCCTCAAGCCAATCCATGCCAAGTCATCTAAACCTCGCATAGTTAAACAAATAAGATCTAAAACAAAGGATCTATTCCTATAACAAAATTGCAATCTAAACAACATTTACAAGTCCTAACGGGTTTTCCAATTAGGGTAGACAACAAGGTCAAAAGGAAGCTCAGTCACATGCAAATTAAGGCTTTTAACACATGAGTGGGAAATAAAAGAATAAAGCGCCGGAATCATACAGTCAATTAAGTCTTTTCCATACATGTTACACTTACCTTCCATGAGATTCCAGTGACTTCGTCGTTTTTCTTCAAGCATAACGGTAAAAACCCTTCCTTGATATTGCGGCTTGGGATTGGGGGTTTTGACGGGTTCCTCTCAAATATTCTCGAAGAGTAGTGGACCGACTTTCCACACGGTAGCATACATTTGTTCCGGCTCGACAAGGCATGCACCCATGATTTTTGCCGCACTTGGCAAGGCCATGAATGGTGGCAGGGTCGTGGAGTGCTCCTGGACCTTTTGTGGTGATTTCCCTTGTTGTTATTGTTGTTGTTGTTGCGATTGTTATTGTTACGATTGTTATTGTTTGGTCTTCCTTGGTAAAAGTTCCTCTGTGGTCCTTGGGGTCTTGATTGAGGTGGAAATGGGGTCGATTCTGCCTCTTGAACTTAACCTTGAGGTGCAAGCTTCTTGGTGATATTATCAGACTTTGAGGTGCTGAGCTTTCTCTACCTTCTTCGATGATGCGGCATTTGTTAACTGGTGAGAAATCCCTAATCTCCAAAATACGCCCATCCACATTAAGCTCCGCCTCGCCCTGACTCATATTTAATGCATTTCCAATACTTTAAAGACTTACCCTTGATAATCCTTGAGAACTTAATAAGTTCTTCAAACCTGGAAATGTCCTGGGCCACATTCATATTTCCTTGGACAGCTCATAAATTCAATGTCCTTGGCATTTTTTGACCGATTCTGGGAAATACTTCTCATAAAAATGGACCTTAAATAGCTCCCGATCAATGTCCATTATCGGTCGCTCAGGAGCCTCGGGCATACTCCAGAATAAGCTGGCTCACCCTCGAGCATGTGGGTGGCGAAAGTAACCTTCACTCCTGCTGAGCATGGAACAACGGCAAATACCTTCTCAATATTCTAGATCCATTCATCTGCAACATTTGGATTGAGGGTACCCTTGAAACTTGGTGGGTTCGCCTTGAGAAATCCCCCAAAACGAGCATGTTCAGGGATCTCATGGCCTTGATTCGCATTAGCTTGGCGATCCTCGTCCATTCGCTCCATCATCATTCTCATTGTCCTTGCCACATCGGGATGCTTGGTGGTCTCGTATTCTAGTTCTTGCCGCGTTCCATTATTTCTCGACGTGCCATTGGTCCCTATACACACAAACGCAAGACACTAAGGTGATTCAGGCTCAACATTCCATGCAAAGTGAGCAAGTTACTATAGCACGCACAACATACAACAGTCATGCATTTCAAATCCTCAAGCTTATCATAATGATAAACATCTACACATGACATTTAACGTTTTATGCTTAAGAAGCATAGCCAGTCCAATCCTAAGAGCTGTGAGAATCAAACTGCACTGATACCAAAATGTAAGACCCTAATAATTAACCCAATACGCCTACAGTCGTATCTCGTTAATTACTAACTTTCCTGTTTATTTCAGTTATTTAACCATCTTGGAAAATACTTAATGAAATTAGAGCCATATTTTTTTAAAAAAAAAACATGATTGAAAATGTGACGTCGCGGTAGCGTGAACGATAATCAAGATAAAGCGGAAAACCAACGGGCATATCATGAAAAACACATCATATTGGCTCCGTATATGACACCCGTAATTACATAACACATAGATATTTTGTTCTGCCAACAGAGTTAGGCTAGGTGTAGTCAATCAAACAAAACATAAATAGAATATAGATGGAAGAACATACCATTAACGTTACTAATAATAATAATACTCCAAAAATAGGATAATTCCTGAGCTCACATGCAAGGTTTGCGATACGTTTCTTCAAGGAAGATAAGCTGGTTCACAAAATGTGTATTACTAGGTGGAGCATCAATGGAAATCACGAACATCACCTTTATTCCTTTGAAAACGAGATGGAAAGAAAGAAAGAAAGAGGAAGTGAGAAACTTGTAAAAGAATCAATACAAATACTCACCTCATATGCATCAAGTGTAATCATCATCATCCCAGGAACCTCGGGTTTCATTATGAAAATGTGAGCATGCTAAGATTCATTTATTTAGTTCGGAAATATACTTCCAGAGGTCCGTTCAGTTAATCATGCGTCTTATAATACATCATAAACTTAGCATGTCATGTTTATAATGAACTTTTCCTTCATATATAATAACATAGTTATGCATACAACACATCATATTCCTCATCATCATTTCATAAATACTATGTATAGAAGAACATCATATTTACATAGTGCATCTTAGTTCCTTAGGTGACTTAAAGTTACTTTCATCATCATTTCTTGGGTCACCCTATACTCACCCTTTAGGAGTAATCTAGGTTATGAGCTCATACATTACTAGTCGTTACTAGCATATACTTATCCCTTTTGATAAGTTAAAATCCTAACTCTACCCTTTAGAGAACGGTTTATGGGGCAAGAATAATCTTTTTACCACCTATAGTCTGATGGGTCCAAAGGATCATTCCTCATAAGTTTAAGTCACCATTAAGTCTTTGCATGTTATATCATAATACAACTCCCAATTCATAATCATCAGGATGCATAAACATTCTCATTGTTTGCAACAAGCAACTATAACATGCAAACCATGAAGTCATTCAATGAAATCAAATACTTAATAATATTACAATCACTACATCATTATCATTTCAAACATCAAAGAGGTATCATCATAAATCCTCACCGAAAAACTCCTTAAACAATTGACTCATATAGGCAACCTAAATTATTATCTTCTTTCTTCTATCGTCTAAGGGATTCATTATCGTTATTACCCTTAATTATAACCTTCAAGTACATTTATTAAACCACATGGGACATCATAGGCGTGGTTATATTTTAAGGCTTTAGGTGTGCTAGAAGTTGTGTTTTTAACCTTTTTTCTTCCGGCTTTCCCTATGAAGCTAAAATTAATTACTAAACCAATTATGAATCATTCTCACTTATCTAAACATAATAAAACCAGATTCTTATAACTTCTAAGGGTTCTAGACAGAATGTATAAATTCCATTCTTTAGATTCTAGAAATCTTGCTTTTTAACAAGTTTTCTACTTGCTAGTTTCATTTTTTCAGTATTCGAGATAAATCCTATACTAATTGTTACCAAATTTTTTGTGGCTAACCAATCTAGATAGAATTATAACATGCTAAAACATATTTGGCAGTGACTAATTTTAAAGGGACCAAAAACTAGTTAAATCCTAGCTTTAACTTGCTATGTAGCTAGTTTCTCTCTCATAACATGCATAGAATTATTCCTCAATAATAAACATATCAAATATCATCATACAAGTAGTACTAACTAGATCAGTGGCTGAATCATGAACCTCACATAATTGCTTAAAATCACATTTTTAAGTACAAGTAAGAAACTAGTATCCCGTAAAATCTTTGCAAAGCCTTAAAACTCTTTTAAAAACTAATTCTTTTTGTTACTCTTGAAAGAAATTTTAGAACTAAATCAGTAGCTTATTTAAAATCACTTTAGGCCTACTTTAATCATGAGGCCGAAATTATACATTAAAGAATCTTGATTAAAATTTTCACTTAAGATAAAAGAGAAGGTCTTGACCTTTAGAGATTTAGGTAATAACTATAATCATAAACATGCTATGCAACCTCATTTAATCTTGTTTTATAAAGTGATAACTTGGAAATATAAACATGATATGCAAGGCTTGAAATTTAAAAATGATGCAAGTGCTTGAAATAAATAAAAAACTAGAGCGGCGGTAGTTACTGCCTGGACCAATGGAGAGAGAAAAGAATCTTAGTAAAAGAAAAATAAAAACCAAACGCGGTAGTTACATGGACCGGTGAAGAGAAAGAGAATTCTTATTACATCTTATTAAGCTCCAAACTCAAGCCTTCTTAAAGAAATGAATTCTTGACTCCAATAATCTTAAGGAAATTGAAAGTGAGCTTTAGAGTTCTTATTACCATGGTTCCAACTTTGCTTGTAATACTTGGGCAAATCTTTGAGCTCTAGGATTCTTAGGTGATGACATAATAATAAACAAGCCATGCATTGATTCTTTTAGCCATTATAAAAATAAAGTGAGAGCATAAAATAAATATGAGATGCATCCTCTTTATTATCTTTGGAGATTAAGTGACAACTTGAAACATAATCATGAAATGCAAGATTGGAATTAAACATGAGAAATGCAAGTTCATTTATTTATCCTTGAGAATTTAGTGATGACATTAAAAGTAAACATGATGTGCAAAGCATAAATTTAAACATGGATGCAAGTTCATTTTATTTCTTTACTAGAGCTTCACCAAAGACTTTAAGAAATATAAATTTAACCCAATATATGTCTTACCAAGACAAAGTGAACTTCGAATTCTTTATGCCAAAGTGTCAAAGACAACCTTATAGCTTGAACCTCATCATCAAGCTCAAAGAAATGAATTAAAAGATGAACATAACATTTTGAAATCAATCATAATGAAAACTATTTTTACATAGAGTTCTAAGTTCAAGGCTAGCATAAAAATTTCATTCCTTAAAGTTTTGCATCAGTGGAACTTTCAAAGCTTTAGAGGCCTAACTGGTGATAGATTTACAACCCACACTCAAGGTCCTCATCATCAAGCCATCATTTCATTCCTACTTAGGCCATTTGGATGAAACCATTAAAGAAAAAGGGAAAAGGAAATCGAATTGATAAAGCCATAGAAAAGGTTCATTGATTCAACATTTTGAGCTAGAAACATAGACTTGTCATAGCATAAAATGAACTTAGAAACAACACCCTACCTAATTTGGTTTTAAGGAAAGGAAAAGAACTTAGTTTCTTGAGTGAAATGAAAGAAAATCTTCTTGAAAACTTGAAGTAAGAATTTCGGGCAAGGGGGAGGAAGAAAGAAAGCTTTTGCTTTGTAAAAACTAGAAATGTGTAAGTATGAGCAAAGCTTTCCAAGACTCCTAAGTCAGCATATTTATAGAGGAATTCAAGCTCATGTATAGACAAGAGGAGGTGGCATAAGTGGTGAATTTTAATGGGGAACAAAGGGAGGAAAAAAATCTTCCTTGCTTGGTGGCTTGAAACATGAAATCATGTTTCAAAGTTCCTTGTTTTATGGTAAATTTTGGCATTATGTTTAGTGCACAATTTGGGCATTAGGTGGCCATTTTCTGGTCCACTTATGACTAGATTGGCTTTTATTTTTAGTGGGAAATGATGTATTAGATGTTTAATTACTTAGGTAAAAGGTTAGAAATTGATAGGTTAGTGAAAAAAGGTAAAATGTTAGGTGTTTAGGTCAATTAAAAACAAAGTAAAACAAATAATCATCATTAATTAATGAAGTTAATTTTAAGTAAAAATCAATTTGTAACATAGATTCATAACTTAAGATTAGAAAATATAGTTTTAGAGGTTTCCACCTAAACAGAAATTCTACTATTAAACTGAAATAATGCGTTCTTTGTAATTAAGGAAAAGAAAATATAATTTTTCTTTCAAGTAAATATTAGGCTTTAATCACCTCAAATAATTATTTTAACCTTAGATAATTAATTTTTAACTCTAGGTTAATAATTGAAAATGATTGGAATTGAATTGGAGCTAAAATCACTTAAATTACTTAGTACAATTTATTAGGGGCAAAAAGGTAATTTTTCTCAAGAAATTACAGGACCACCCGGGCTTAACCAATGGTCAATCATAGCTTAAAAACATCTTTTAAAACATTTAGTGAGGTCAAGACTCAACTCAAATGAATCGGAGTTAAATAAGGTAGGGCATTTTGGTCATTTCGCACGTCGAACTCAAAATAAGATTCTTCTCCTCTATTAACATACATAACACAAACAATCCCTTATTATTGTCAAAACATCCCTTGAGACGAAACGGGCCACGATCCTCATTTTTAGGGCAAAATGACCTCAGGGGCATTTTGGTCATTTTACACGTCCAGAAATTGGGGTTTGCGATTCTTGGTAGACCTCCTTACCTCTCTTCTAATGTATTATTCCTTTATTGAGGATTGTTCGGTCTCGAATTATATGTAAAAATTACCTAGGGTAATTTGGTAATTTCTAAATGGCAATATAAATAAGGACGTTACATCTCCTATATAACGGTATCCTCACTGCCACTAACGATATCCATGGGAACTGTCAGCAAGTCCTCTCCCGAGAAGGGATGAGTGGGGAATCCTTCGATGGATCGAGTCTCTAAATGCTAAAGCAAGGAACGTACTGGAGCCTCAGCGCAGCTCCTAGAGGCGAAGGTTCGGCTTGGCGGTCCTCTCGTCACGGGATCATGTCCTCTCAAAAATCAAATCATTAAGGTAGGAGAGGTTGGGGTGAAAACGAAAGTTGGAGAGGGAATGCAAATAGCATCCGTGTATGCAAAAAACAAGCACAATGACCCTCGAAATGGTAAGGCTCGATGTACTGGATCGTAGTGCACCTCCGCACGGGCGTATCAACAAAGATCACGAACGATGCCATCGAATCTGAAGACGTAACGGGAAAGAAGAAAGAGTGAAATCTATCAAGAATTGTCTATTGCCTAGTGTGCATCGTTTACGTCCCCAAGAACCTCGGGTTATTATTGAAAGGTTAAACATGAAAAGGTTCATTATGAGGTTTTCATGAAAGATAAATATCTAAGGTTCAGTCTTTATGATGAATCTTAATGCATGTATGCAGCATAGCAAAACATGAATGCATGGCAACACTTTATGCAACAAACCAAATAAAACATCTCATAAATAACCAATTCTCAAATGAGGGCACGTACTTTCTCATAATCAACTTCTTCTTTTCAGGCAAAGCTTCACATCTTCTCATTTCTCAAACTTGTGACATCATGGTATGTAAAGATAGTAACCGACCTGATACAAGCTAGCTAATCATTAATAGTCATCACTATTTCTTACTTATAGTTCTTGATAAGGATCATAATCATAAAATAATAACCCGACTCCAGAGTACAAGTAGGGGACCTAAGGAATCACCCATCATGGGACTTTCTTCCTTCCCGAAACGCATGAATTGGTTAATGTAACGCCCAGATTTCTCCTTTTAAGTGCAAATGACCGAAATGCCCTGAGGTCATCCCGAAATTAAAGGACAGTTGCCGGCAACCCTAATGGGTCAACTCGATGTTTAGAGGGGATTACGTTGTTATGAATGATTTTTGAGGTGAAAATCTCGTTTTCTAAACTTTCGCTCAAAATGACCAAAATACCCTTCGTGCTCTACGGGTAAAAGGTGCCGGTTAAGCCAGAATTTCCAGGAAGTTTAGAATGATGTTTTAGAAATATTTGATGTTTAAGGACAGGAAGGTCCCGAGTAGTTTTAGTGCAATTACCATTTTACCCTAGAACGTGTCCAGTGCGCCTAATGAAGCAATAAGCAGAACCTAAGCAATATTAGGCTTAATCGAAGATTAATTTATTTTGATAATTAATCTAGAGTCAAAATGATTTATTAAGGTTGATTAGAAACTAAAATTGCTTAGTCAAGTTCTAATTACATTCTTTAATTCAAGATGTCTAATCAAAAAGTAATGAATAGTGTTTTTCTCTCTCCAATTTCCTTAAATCAAGGAAATTTGTCTACCACCTTTTTGACCAAAGAATTATTTTAAAATTGTTAATCTAGTTAGAATTTCCCCCAAAAGCCACAAATTTGAATTCAAATTTCATCCAAAAGGCTATGCAAAAGCTAGGATTTGACTACACCTAAGCTAGCACTTTAACCAAGCTTCCAAGACAAGCTTTGGAAGATATTTTCCTTCCCTCCAAGGCCAATGAATTTCGGCCAATCCTCCCCCCTAAATTAGCCACAACATTTATTCTTTATAAATACCACACCTTGGAAAGCTTGGACACCTTTTTGATCATTTGCTAAGTTGAGTTTCCTTGCATTTCTCTCATTTTCTCTCATTTTCTCTCATTTTCCCTTCCTCTAAGTTCTTTTTCTTCCTTCCTAAGAACCACCACCACCACCTTGAGCCACCACAAACCACCTCAAACCACCACTCTCAACCTTAAACACCTCCTAAACACCAAACCTTCCATTTCCAAGCTTACATCCTCAAGGAAAAATCATCTTCCTTGAGAACCTTTTGAAGGCCGAATCCTTGTTGCTCACCAAGAGAAGATTTTGTCTTCTCATTCCTTCAAACTCAAGCTTTCTTTCAAAGCTTTCAAGATTTCACTTGGTAGGGGTTTTCTTTCAAGTTTTCTTTACTTTCTTTGAGAAAAGTTTCTAGTTTTCTCTTGGTTTCAAACTCTTTCTTCCCTTTGTATTTTCGGCCATGAGGCCATTTTCAAAACCAATCTTTAGCTTGATGATGAGGTCTCATGGAGATAGTTTGGTGTTTGCCATGAGAGAAACCTCTAAAGCTTGGATCTTGGTCTAGGACCATATACAAACTGGTTTTTCCTTTCTTTGCAAGTTCAAAGTTTTGGTTTTTCATTTCCTTTCCTTTATGATTCCGGTTCCTCCTTGGTTTTTCCTAGTTCAAAGTTTGGTCTTCATTCCTCTAAAGTTTCGGTTTTTCCTTTTGCCTTGTCCAAGCTTTGGTTTTTATTTCTTTTCTTCAATGGTTTCGATTTTTCCTTTCCTCTCTTGAACAAAGTTTGCTAAAAATGTTAAGGTAGCCCTTTTATGTTTGTTTGAAAGGTTGTCTCTTGAAAATCGTTTCCTTGAGCTTGATGATGGTGTTCAAGAACATAAGACTTCCTTGGTGTCTTGATGCTAAGAACTCTAAAGCTCACTAATGATACATAATGGGTTGAGGTTTTTATATTCCTTTAAAGTCTTGTAAGAGCTCTAGTTAAGATTAAAAAGTTGCATTCATGTTTATTTTATGCTTTGCATAGCATGTTTATTTTCAAGCTATCACTAAGCAACTTAAAGATTAAAACAAGAATGTGCATCATCACTTAATAAATCTCAAAGCCTACCTATTTCAACCTTAAAGTTGATTGTTGATTTGGGGTAAACACCCAAGAGGCCTAGAGCACTAAAATAAAGAATTGAACCTTGCATTTCATGTTTACTTTCTTGTCTATCATGTTTATATTTTACGCCATCACTTAAACTCTAAAGATAATAAATGAGTGCACCTCATATTTATTTTATGCTCTCACTTTATTTTCTAAAAGAAGAGTAAAATGAGTTGCATAGCATGTTTAAATTTATGTCACCACCTAAATGGTCTAGAGCTCAAAGACTTGCCCAAGTATCCAATGTAAAGTTTTAAGAAAACGTTGGTTTTTCAATGAAGCCATTTTGGCCTTGTGGTGATGATGATGGGCTTGGTGTGAGTTCATCTAATCACAAGTGCCCATAGCCATGTTTTGAAATTTTTCTAAGCTTAGGAGTACCTAAGGAGCATTATGAATGAGATTATATGTTTTAAATCTATTTTATGAGAAAATTAATTTAGCTACTGATCTTGCTTGGACTTTAATGATTTTAAAGAGATAAATTGGTTTCTAAAAGAGTTTGAGTTCCTAAAATTGTTCCAAGAGAAAACTAGCAACTTGTATGCATTTTAATTCATGAGATTATGTGATTTTATGGGCTTATGATTTCGGTTCTGCCCTTCATGATTGGCTGCTGTACAAATGTTTTTCTAAGGTTTTAAAATGTGTAAAATTATGTTTGAGTGAAGGGAGGATCAATTTAGAGAAGTTAGAAAAGAATAAGTAACTTAAAAGGATCAAGAATGAGAATTCTAGAACACCTTAATGCACAAATTTGCAAAACTGTTCCAGCATAATTAATTCAAGTGTAAATGGTTCATAATCAGTAGGATATGCATAAAAACCTTTCATAAATGATTAGGTATTAATTACTAAGCTTAAGGTGATGATAAGGACTTAAAATAGGAATTCTAGCACACTTAGACATGGCAAAATGTGATTCTGTCCAGCAAAGCTAAATTGAGGAAAAGTAAGTTATAACTTAGTAAACATGCCTAGGAATCCCTCATAATTGGTTTAGGGATTGATTATGAAGCCTTAGGCGAAGACGGATCTTAAAAAGGGTCAAACGGAGATTCTAGAGCCAGTAAGTATATGATATTTTTCCGGCCCAAACTACATAATGCTGTTTGGAATTTTAAGTGTGCCTAAAACTTAGTGAGAATTTTAAGTAATGATCCCTTAGGTGTTAAAAAATCCTTAGTGAGGATTAGAATGACCGAAATGCAAGTTTAAAGCCCGTAAGGGTCAAAGCATAAGATACTATGAGATAGGTGGACGAGAGATATGATTATGATGATGAACCTCGTGCACACTTATGATGATGTGGTTATGTTAAGTTCCTTGAGCATGAAACTTTATGTGCATAATTTGATTTGGTGATATGATGAAATGTTGTGTTTGAGATGCATAATGTTTCAAAGCTATGAATGAAATTGAGGAATATGCTCATGTGAACTAGAAAGTTATTGCAATGAGAAGGTTCCATGAAAATGATGCATGTGACTGAAATTATGTGGCATGACTCAAATTTGAGGAAATTCGGAGAGTAGCCGTTATGCCACCGAATTTCCGTCAAAATTGAGGGACCAAAGAAAGTTGTTGAGAAAATGAAGTTTAAAGTTATATGCGAACGCATTTCTCCTGCTAGAATGAGGAGAAAGTAAACCGTGGGGGGTATGGACGTCGACCATCCGAAGCGGACAAAGTCGCTGGTCTAACCAGTCGATGTGTTTCGAAGAATGAAAGTATATGATGTTTAAGGTGACACACAGACATACTTCTCCTCTCAGGGGAGAGGTAAAGCGTGAGGGCATAGACATTAGCATGCCAAAGCGGACAAAGTCATGGTCTTAACCAGTCGATGCGTTTCGAAGAAGGAAAAAGTCCCATGATGGGTGATCCTTAGGCCCCTACCCGTACTGGAGTCGGGATTATGATGATTATGATGAATATGTTTATGATTCGCTTATCAAGAGGATAAGTAAGAACTAGTGACGACTAGTTAAGGTATGAGCTCATAGCCTAGTTTAAGGGGTGCGGTTACTATATTATTGGTGTCACAAGTATGAGAAAAGGAAAGATGTTCAAGAGAAAAGTTACATGCCACTTATATGTTGATTGATAATTGTTTGATTTACCTAAAGTGCTGCCATGCATCCATGAAATATTATGTTGCATACATGCATTAAGAATCATTATAAAAGACATGGACCTTGGATAAATACCTTTGCGAAAACTCCATAATGAACTAATGCATGCTTAACCTTTTCATAATAAACCCAAGGTTCCTGGGACGTAAACGATGACACTAGGATAAAGGACTTCCTCCTGAGATTCTTTAGTAAGATTCTCACCCCTCTGCTGTTCATTCCGTTACGTCTTCAGATATCGATGGCGTCGTTCGTGATTTTCATTGACCCGCCTACATGGGAGGTGCACTATGACCCCGAGCATCAGTCCTACCACTTCAAGGGTCATTGCGAGGTGCGCGTTTTTGCATACGTGGACGCCCTTTTGCTTTCCCCATCTCCAGCTATCGTTTCGATCCAACTTCACCCTTTGGCGACGACCTGATCTTTGAGAGGACACGACCCAGGAGATGAGCAGGCCATCGTGCCCATCCTTTCTCGTCGGAGGGCTCTTCCCTTCGCTTCCTATGGGTCTCGGAGGAGGTGGCGGGACACGGTCACCCGCGAGGCATGCGAGGCGCGTTCGCAAGCAGGAGAGGCGACCACGACGCGGAGGCACACTTCCCTCGATTGCTATGCCTAGATCCCTCTTCGTTGGGCTACATCCGAGGAGCTTCGTCAGTTCGTGGGCTACATCTCCCCAGCCGGAAGATCGGCATCGCCAGTAGGCTTGAGAAGAGGTAATGATAGTTGGGTGTTTATCTTTTGGGTTATTACCATGTATTTGTCTTTATGTTTCTTATTGTGTTAAGCTCTCCCACTAGTATGGGTAAGACTTTATGTTTCTGTTATATTTCTCTTGTGATGTACTAAACTATATTATCTAATGTGATGAGGAATGATGTTTATGATGGATGTGTTCTTTAATGCTTATGTTTTGTATGTTTTATTTATTCTTCCGCTTCACGTTGATTAGGTTACGCACAAAGGCTCGCACTTTGTTTTATATAAATCATTTCAAAAAAAAAAAATTACCCGTATTTTTCGCTAAGTATTTTATAAATGAATTTAAAGAGAAGTAATAACTAATAATTAGTCTTGATACGTCCTAGGCGTATTAGGGTTAAATATTAGGTGTTAAGTTAAGCCCAGTGACTTTGTCCGCTTTGGCAGGCTAATGTCGATCACGATTTTACCTTCTCCTAGCGTATAGGAGAAGTACGTCAGTCTGTGAAATGGCATATCTTGTTAAGCCAGTGACATTGTTCGCTTCCATATGGCTTCCACGACCATCCACCATGGGTTTCCTTTCTCCTCACCGTAGCAAGAGAAATGTGTCTCGGCATATCACATATAAAAATCTTTCTTTTCAAAACTTTCTTTAAGTCCCTCAAATTTGACGGAAATTCGAGGCATAACGACTATACTCAGAATTTCCACAAATTGAGTCATAATAACTCAAATCACACATTTTGTTCTTATGAAATTCTCAATCAAATAAATCTCTTAATCACAAGAGTATACCCTCCTAATTCATTCATATTTCGCATTCTCAGCATCTAAGCATAGCATACCACTTCATCAACAACATGTCGCAAATACACATGTAATCTCATATTCATGATATTCACATATTCATATTCATCATGAGTATCCCACTCGGTCTAATTCTCACATCACACCTCCTATCTCATGATGTCTTATGCTTTGGCCCTAGGATCTTAAACTTATGTTCTAATGATTCTAACTTTCATTATGGATCTTTATTTACACCTAAGAGATCATTACCTATAATTTCCTCTAATGTTTATGCTTACTAACATAACCAAACAGCACTTCATCACTTTGGGCAGAATTTTGTCATATGCTTTTAAGGGTCCTAGAATCTCAATTTTGACCCTTTCTAAGTTCCGTCTTTGTCAAAGGCTCAATAATCAACTCTTAACCAATTATGAGGGATTCCTACATATATCCACTAATTATAAACCATTTTTCTTAAGTCCATTTATGGAAAGAATTTACAATTTGTGCATCTAAGTGTTCTAGAATTCTCATTTTAAATCCTTTTTAGTTACTTGTTCTTTCCTAACTTCCCTAAATCGTTCCTTGCTTCACTCAAACATAATTTTACACATTTTAACACCATAAAACAAAATTTATCCAGTGGCCAATTTCTAAGGCAGAATCAAAATACAAGCATCATATAATCACATAATCTCATGATTTAAATGCATATAAGTTGCTAGTTTCTCTTGGAATCATTTTAGGAACTCAAAACTCTTTTAGAAACCAATTCCTCTCATTAAAATCATACAAAAATACGTAAGGTCAGTAGCTAAAATATTTAGTTCATGTATAGATTTAAAATACAAAATCTTGTTCACAATGTTCTTTAAGTCACCTAAGCTTAGAAAAATTCCAAGACATAGGCTATAGACACTTATGATTAAATGAACTCATCCAAGTCAATCATCATCATCACAAGGCAGAAATGGAATTCTTAAATGCCTCTATTTCTAAAACTTTACTTGTGATACTTGGGCAAGTCTTTGAGTTCTAGGATCTTTAGGTGATGACATAAACATAAATATGTTATGCACCTTATTTTATTCTTCATTAGAAAATAAAGTGAGAGCATAAAATAAATATGAGATGCAACCTCATTATTATCTTTAAAGATTAAGTGATGACTTGAAATATAAACATGAAATGCAAGCTTGGAAACATAAACATGATAATGCAAGTTCATTTAGTTATTCTTGAGAGTTTAGTGATGGCATCAAAATAAACATGTTATGCAAGACATAAACATAAACATGGATGCAACTCATTTTATCTTAACTAGAGCTCTTACAAGACTTTAGAGAACATTATAACCTTAACCCAATTTGTATCTAACAACATAAAGTGAGCTTTAGAGTTCTTAGCACTAAGTCTTCAAAGAAGCCTTTGGTTTTGAACTTCATCATCAAGCTCAAGAAAATGGACACAAACCTCAACACTTGTCTAAACAAACATACAAAGAACTAAGTCATATTCTTTATTTTATTGCTCATGGGCTTCAATCTAGAGTAAAACCCTTAGAACGCTGACCAACTTTAAGGTTGGCAAGGGTAAGCTTAGAGCTCTTTGAAAACATATGATTAATTTTCTTAACAAAACTTTTAGTGATCTACTAACATTTTTAACAAACTTTGTTCAAATAAAGGAAGAGGAAATTGAAACTCTCAAGGAAAGGAAAAGAAAACCGAAGCTTGAGCAAAGAAAAAGGAAAGAAACCAAGAGCATATATGGTCCATGACCAAGTTTTTCAAGCTTTAGAGGTTTCTCACATGGCATCACAAGACCATTATCTTGAAACCTCATCATCAAGCTAAAGTTTTTCTCATGAAAAGGCCTCATGGCCAAAAAAGAAAAATAGGAGGAGAGGCTTGAAAGACTAAGAGAAAACTAGAACCTTTCTTGAAGAAAACAAGTAAAAACTTTGAAACAAAACCCATACCTAAAGAAGTCTTTGAAAAGGATAAAAGAACGCTTGATCCTTGAAGAAATGAGAAGACAAAATCTTCTCTTAGAGGAGGAGGAGGATTCGGCCAAGCAAGGAACTCAAGGAAGATGATTTTTCCTTGAGAAAGCAAGCTTAGAAATGGAAAGTTTAAAGGTTTGAGAGGTGGTTTGAGGTGAGGGAGTAGTGGTTTATGGTTGTTTGTGGTGGATTGTGGTGGTGGAAATGTTTCTTTGAGGGGGAAAGGAAAAGCAAGATAAAGAGAACTTTGAGAGGAAATGCAAGAAAAAGCAAGAGAACTAAACTTAGCAAAGCTTCTAAAGTGAGAGAAAATTTGAAATATAGAGGCTGATTGGAAGAAGATGGCCAACGGTTCTTCATGGCCTTTGGGGAGGAAAATATCTTTGAATGGGTATGGGCTTAAGCATGGCAAGCATGGTTGAAAGCATGGTCAAGGTATGGCTTGAGGTATGGCTTTTGGAGTGAAATAAAATCAACATGTGACACTTTTCTTGGTGAGAATTTGGCAAATTTCAGCCAAGGGAGGAAGAGAATTGTTCATGTAATTGTGGTTTAGTGATGTGTTTAAGTGTTTCTTTGATTAAGGTTTTGATTAGGAGTTTGTAAGAAAGTGTTTAGGTGAGGCAATGTTTAATTAAGGTTGTTAGACTTGATTAGGGGAGTGATCTTGCTAGATTAACAATTTAAAATCATTCTTTAGTCAAATGAAGGTATGGGCACAATTCCTTAATTTAAGGAATTTGAAAGAAAATACTATTCAAGATTCCATGACTAGAAATCTTGAATCAAAGAATGTAATTAAAGTTTAACTAAGCAATCTTAGGTTCTACTTAACCTTAATAAATTATTTTGACTCTAGATTAATTATCAAAATAAATTAATCTTCGATTAAGCCTAATATTGCTTAGGTTTGCTTAATATGTATTAGACTCACTGTACACTATTCTAGGGGCAAAATGGTAATTTTGCACTAAAATTGCTGGACCTCCGGCTACTGAACATCAAAGACCACTCATAAACATCATTCCAACCTGGAAAATTTCAGGGCTCAAACGGCACCTTTATCCGCATAAAACGCTACAAGGGTATTTTAGTTATTTGAGCCAAAACATGACAGATGTAATCCCTCAAGAATTAAGTTGGCCCATTCGAAGACCGTAAGTCGACTGCCCTTGAAATTCGGCAAAAATGACCTAAGGGCATTTTGGTCATTTGTATTCAAACAAAAAATCGGGGCGTTACAACAAACATTTCCTACTTAGCCAAAACTAATTTCTTCTAATAATAAATTAAGTCTAAACCAAAGCTTAAATCATGTAATAGCAATTATATATCAAGTATGGTGCCATGTATTTTGATAAACATAGATTTTCATACTAAGCTTCAAAACACATTTTCTAATCCTTGCAAAATTACAAATATATCTTAGCTCATGTCAATCTCAATAATAATTCTCTATATACTTCATAATGCTAGAAATTAGTTATAGAATGACCAAAATAAAGCCATGAGATCAAACCCGCTCACCTAGAGGGGTGGAATATGGAGATTGACACCATGGGAGCTTTGGGGAATGAGGATGGCACCAATGTCTGGTCATTAGCCATAAAACTCATGAAAAATCTATGGGTACTCCTAGATTGCTCTAGATCTACTCTAACAACATTGGGGGAGCAACCCCACTTAACAACAATGAAAAAAATGACAACACCGAAACCAAGAACATGAAAGAATGGAGAGAATGAAGACATAATCTAACGACATATACTCACTTGAAGCTTGGAGGATGAAGATTTGGGTTGGATTGAAAGAGAGTGAGAAAATGAGGGTTTAGGAAAGAAGGGTTTTCGAATTTCTGATGGAAACCCAAAAGGGAAATTTTTAAGATGGGTTTAGGTCATTAAACCAAAATAGTGTCGTTTTTTGTACCATGTTGTCAACGAGGTGCTCGTTGTAGTGAGCTTGTGCAACGAAAAGGCATCAAAAGGCTCGGCCTCTTACTCCGCAAGTTACAACAAATCTATTCTGCAAAATTCTTCCAAAACTGGAATTGCAACCTGTTACTTGAGATTCGGAGCCTTCCAATAACACGGGTGGGTCCAAGGGAAACGCCATATGAAACTTGGCTATGGACACATGTAAACAAGGTATTATACTTTTGCACAAAATTCAAAATTTCAAAGTGAAAGAGGAGAAAGTTTATTAAAATCAACTAGAATGTAACACCTACAACAATCACTTTGACACATCGATCAAAAATCTTAGACGTGTTCTTGCTATTTCTCCTCATCTAGATACACAACAGAAGTTGATTATAATCAACTTTGGAGACTCAAGTCAAAAGCTTAGAGAAGTCAATTATAATCAACTTTGCAAAGTATGTTATAACACCCTAATTTTAACCTAATACACTCAAATTGCATTAGGATTAATTATTAGTTGTTACGCCTTTATGTGAACTTAACTTATTCTTCTTTAAAATACGAGTAATAAAAATATGGCTAAATTTTTTTTTTTAAAACTTTAAAACTAAAATGCGAGCTGCGTGTGCATAGATATGGATTAATACACATATGACATAGCAATTATATAAACTTTCATCATAGCATATATATGTAAACCATAATATAACATACACAAATCATATTAACATGCCATAACCATAACATAATAGTGATGTCCTGTATACGTAGGACATCCTAAGATACTAAACTCAACAATAAGGTTGAACATACACTAGTCCAATGCTAAACGTAACTATAACAAAATTAGACGGTCTCCATGCTCCGCTAAAACCTCTAATCCGGTAGGTAACGTGACTCCTATGCCCACGCCTCAAGGAAGATCATGAACAATCATACCATTCATTTCCTGGAGACGACATGGAAGAAAGAAAAGGGATGAGAACTTATTCAAGATTAGGTGCTCCCTGACTCTAACACAAGTGTCATCGTTGTCCAGCCACTTCGGTTTTCATTATGAAGGAAATGTGCATGCATAAGGTTCAATTTTAAACTTCTCAAAATCTCTTTTATACGAAGTAGGTGTCTTTTAGCATGGGTCTTAATGACATGAATGTAACTTTCTGGATCACCTCTCATAACCTTTAATTTGAGGAGTCTAGAGGATCATTTCCACATATTTTTATGTCACCTTTAAATTAACATATTATGTTCAAGATGCAAAGCCATAACCATATCATATACTTTCTCATGCTCTATGCAACTTTAAGATATTTCAAGTGCAATTAAAACATGCCATATTCATTCAAATTCAAATAACTAACATGTAAGTCCTCCATTTCACATAATTCCTCAAGCATATGAAAATCACAATATTTATAGGATAAGCACTTTAATTTGTATCCTTATAGCAACACAAACAGGCGACCTTAGATTATCGCATAAATTAAAGCTTAATAAAAGATGTTTACATTTTTATTAGACATATATTGCATAAGTCAAAGACCTCATGTGAGTTGAATAGTGAGTCTTGAGCACAAGGTTAACCAAGTGATGGCATAATTTAAATATGCAATGCAAGCTTTATTTTTAATCTTGGCATTATAGGGTGATGGCAAGAAAAACATAAATATGCTATGCAAAGCTTTGAATTTAAACATGAGAATGCAATCTCTAGTTTTTAAATCTTTAAGTTTAGGTGATGACTTAGAAAATAAATAAGCTAGACAAGAAATGTAAACATGAATGTAAGTTCAATTCTTTATTTAGTGCTCTAGGCCTCTTAGAGTATTCATTCTAAATCACATTTCAACTTTAAGGTTGAAATAGGTAGGCTTAGAAGTTAATTAATTAAGTGATATGAAAATACAAGCTCTTGTTTTAATCTTTAAGTTTAAGTGATGGCTTCAAAAGTAAATATGCTAAGCAAGGAAATGTAAATATGAATGCAAGTCCAATTCTTTATTTTAGTGCTCTAGGCCTCTTAGAGTATTCATTTAAATCACATTTCAACTTTAAGGTTGAAATAGGTAACTTTAGAGATTAATCATTTAGGTGATTATGTAAACATGAAATGCAAGGCTTAATTATAAATATATGTAATGCAAAGACTTGAATCATAAATATTGTAACACCCTAATAATTAACCCAATACACCTAGGCGTATTGATTAATTACTAGACTTTACTCTTTGCTTCGTTCCTTAATCATGCTTTGAAAATACTTAGTGAAATTACGAGCCATTTTTTTTTTAAACATAATTGAAAACGTGAGCCCGCATAACGTGAAGATAATCAAGATAAAGCGAAAACGAATAGACATATCATGAAGAACACATCATATTGGCTCCATCATATGACATCCATAATTACATATCACATAGATATTTGCCTACCAACGGAATAAGACTAGGTGTAGGCAATCTAACAAAACATAAATAATATATGGATGGAAGGACATCCATTAATGGCACCTAGTAATAACATCAGGGATAGGGATAGATATCTGAATATACGAGTGAAACTAGAGGATAGAGTTCAGCTACCAGGTGAAAGCCTCAACGTGATTCACGACACTTCCTTTGTTTCTGAAGACGAGATGGAAAGAAAAAAAGAATAAAGTAGAAACTTATAAAAGAATCTCAATAGGGTACTCACCTCATGATGCATTGTGTCATCATCATCGTCCCAGGAACCTCAGGTTTCTTATGAAATGTGAGCATGTTAAGACTTATTTATTAATCTTCGAAAATATACTTATCGAGGTTCATCGATTTTAATCATGCGTCTTATAATGCAATGTAACTTAACATGTCATATTTATAATGAACTTTTTCTTTTATCAACACATCATATTCTTCATCATCATATCATAAATACTATGCATAAAAGAACATCATATTTCTCATCATCAAATCATAAATACTATGCATAGAAGAACATCATATTTCTCATCATCAAATCATAAATACTATGCATAGAAGAACAAGAACATCATATTCTCATCATCATATCATAAATACTATGGTAGAAGAACATCATATTTACATCATGCATTACTTAGTTCCTTAGGTGACTTAAAGTTACTTTCATCATCATTTTCCTGGGCCACCCTATACTCCACCCTTTTGGGAGTAATCTAGGTTATGAGCTCATACCTTACTAGTCATCACTAACATATACTTATCCCTTTTGATAAGTTAAAATCCTGACTCTACCCTTTTGAGAAGGCTAGGAGGCAAGAATCACCTTTCACACCTATAGTCTATGGGTCAAAGGATCATTTTCTCATAAGTTTAAGTCACCATTAAATCTTTGTATGTTATATCATAATACAATTCTTCATTCATAATCATCATAACATTTTCTTATTTATAGTCTTATGCGAAATAATATATACTAATATTAATCATGCATCTTTGGAGATTCAGGAGAGAGGTGGGTCACAAATGGACACGCTTAAATACCAAGTCTTCCTAGCCAGAACCTTTCCAAATTACACTTTCCAGTAATACACTTTCTTCCAAGTAACAAGGGTAATTTTTAAATAACAAAGAATATTTCTTTATTTCATGTGTAAGTATTCTCATTGTTTGCAATAGCAACTATAACATGCAAGCCATGAAATCATTTAATATTATCAAATACTTAATAAGCATCAAATCTCTACATAGACTTATCATTTAAAACATCAAGGAGGCATCATCATCAATTCTTCCAAAAGTCTCAACAACGGAAACTCTAGAATCGGGCAACCTCAATTATTGAACTAATTAATTATGCATCTAAGGGATTCATTACCATCATTACCATTAATTATAAGCCTTAGGAACATTATTAGACTATATGGGGCAGCATAGGCAGTAAGTCATTCTTAAGGTTTTACGGTGTGCTAGAAGTTGCGTTTTTAACCCTTTCTTGTTACGTCTTTCCCTACGATGCCAAAATTAATTACTAACCCAATTATGAATCATTCTCCCTTATCTAAACATAATAAAATCTGGTTCTTAAGGCCACTAAAGGTTCTGGACAGATTGCATAAATTTCATTATCTAGAGTTCTAGAAATCTTGCTTTACGGTTGTTTTTATAGCTAGTTTCTCTTCTAACTTGCATATAATTGTTCCTCATCAATAAACATAATAATCACAACTTTAAACATATTAAATCATCATCATACATTGGTAATAAACTCAGATTATGGCTAAATCATGAACCTATCATAATCACATTTTAAGTGTACATGGAATACTAGTTTCTTGTAAAGTCTTTGCAAGGCCTCAATTTCTTTTAGAAACTAATTCTTTTTGCTAAACTTGAAAGAATCTTCATGATTAAAATTCTCACTTAAGATAAAAGGAGCAAGTCTTTGATCTTAGAGATTTATGTGATATCTATTAGAATCATAAACATGCTATGCAACCTCATTTTAATCTTGTCATTATAAGGTGATAACTTGGAATTATAAACATGATATGCAAATCCATTTCTTTATCTTTAAGATTTAAGGTGATGACTTGAAAATTAAAAATGATGCAAGAGCTTGAAATATAAACATGATGCAAAGCTTAAAACGTAATCCGCAAGGACCAGTGAAGGAAAGAGAATCTTAAGAAGAGAACGGCGGTAATCCGCATGGACCGGTGAAGGGAGAAGAATTATTATTACATCTTTAAGCTCCAATCTCAGACTTCTTAAAGAATCAATTCTTTAACTCCAATAATCTTATTTCTTTGCTTGTGATACTTGGGCAAGTCTTTGAGCTCTAGGATCTTTAGGTGATGACATAAAAAAAACATGTCATGCGTTGATTCTTTTAGCCATTATAAAATAAAGTGAGAACATAAAATAAATATGAGATGCAACTTCTTTATTATCTTTAGAGATTAAGTGACAACATGAAATATAAACATGAAATGCAAACTTGGAAATTTAAACATGATATGCAAGTCCATTTATTCATTCTTGAAATTTTAGTGATGACATAGAAAGTAAACATGATCATGCAAGGCATAAACTTAAACATGGATGCAAGTTCATTTGATTTCTTACTAGAGCTCCTTAAGACTTTATAGAAATACAAATTCAATCCAATATATATATCTTAGCAAGACAAATGAGAAATACATCTTTTCAAGTTTAAACTCAAGATCATAAAAACATCATAAAAATATTATTCTTTAAAGTTTGCATCAAGTGAAACTTTCAAGCTTTGATGTAACGCCCAATTTTTCCTGTAATTTTTACTGATTAGAAATTACCGAATTACCCTAGGTAATTTTTCATATAATTGAGACAAACAATCCTCAATAAAGGAATATAACATTAGAAGAAAGGTTAGGAGCAATTCGTAAGAGAGTTACAAACCAATTTACTGTACGTGTAAAATGACCAAAATGCCCCTAAGGTTATTTACTAGAAAATGAGGATCGTGGGCCCCACCCATCCTCAAGGGGATGTTTTGAGTAAAATAAGGGATTGTTTGTGTTATGTGTGTTAATAGAGGAAAAGAATCTTAATTTTGAGCTCGACGCGAAATGACCAAAACGCCCACCTGGTTTTTTAGTTCCGATTTGCGTGCCGCTGAGCCGAACCTCACTAAAATGTTTTAAAATGTTTTTAAGCCATGATTAACCATTGGTTAAGCTCGGGTGGTCTCGGGCAATTTTTAGTAAAATGACCATTTTGCCCTCTTGTATAGTTTTGCAAATTTTGAGATTTTTGATTCGTCTAGCGAAACCTAAGCAATATTAGGCTCAAATTAAAGCTTATTAAATTCTAATTATTAATCTAGAGTCAAAATTATTTATTTAGATTGATTAGAACCTAAAATTGCTTAAAAACACTCAAATTGCTTACTAATTCACCTAAGCCCTTAACCGTAAATTCTCTAAATTGCATGAATACCTTGCCTACACCTAAATAATACATGGAACACACAAAACCCTCTTCCATGAGGCTGTAATGCACGAAATAATTCAGCCATAATCATCAAAATTATTGCAAAATAATGCACTAAAATAAAATGCCAAAAATTCCCTAAAACATGGCATAAAACATGCCTTAAACAAGAAATGATTTTCCTTCCTTTGTTCCCCATGAAAAATCCAAAATTATGCCTCCTCCTCTTGTCCATTACATGAGCTTAAATCCTCTATAAATAGGCATGCTTAAGAGTCTTTGATGCTTGCTCAAAATTGTACACATTTCTAGTTTTCCAAAGCACCAAAAGCTCTCATTTCCTTCCTCCTCTTGGCTGAATTCTTCTTCAAGTTTTCAAGAATATTTCTTTCATTTCACTCAAGAAACCAAGTTCTCTTCCTTTCCTTCAAATCAGATTAGGTAGGGAGTTGTTTTTAAGTTTATTTCTATGCTTTAAGTGTGTTTTTGGTTCAAAATGATGATTTCATGGACTTTTCTTAGCTTTTCATTTCGGTTTTCTTCTTTTTCTTTAACCAATTGGCCATATGGCCTAGGTGGGACTAAGATGATGGCTTGATGATGAGGACCTTGAAGGTGGGTTGTGAATCCATCACAAGTTAGGCCTCTAAAGCTTGAAAGTTCCACTTGATGCAAAACTTTAAAGAATAATATTTTTATGATGTTTTTATGATCTTGAGTTTAGAACTTGAAAGATGTATTTCTCACTTTGTCTTGCTAAGATATATATATTGGATTGAATTTATATTTCTATAAAGTCTTGAAGGAGCTCTAGTAAAGAAATCAAATGAACTTGCATCCATGTTTAAGTTTATGCCTTGCATAATCATATTTACTTTCTATGTCATCACTAAAATTTCAAGAATGAATAAATGAACTTGCATACTCATGTTTAAATTTCCAAGTTTGCATTTCATGTTTATATTTCAAGTTGTCACTTAATCTCTAAAGATAATAAAGAAGTTGCATCTCATATTTATTTTATGTTCTCACTTTATTTTATAATGGCTAAAAGAATCAACGCATGACATGTTTATTTTTATGTCATCACCTAAAGATCCTAGAGCTCAAAGACTTGCCCAAGTATCACAAACAAAGTTGGAACCATGATAATAAAAACTCTAAAGCTTTCTGAGATTATTGGAGTCAAAAAATTCATTCTTTAAGAGTCTTGAGTTTGGAGCTTAATAAGAATTCTCTTCTTCTTCCTTGGTCCTATGCGAATTCCGCCGCTAGGTTTCTTAAGATTCTCTTCTACCTCCCATCATTCCAATGGACTTCTCCAAGTTTCTTGCATCATGTTTATATTTCCAAGTTATCACCTTATAAAGACAAGATTAAAATGGGTTGCATAGCATGTTTATAATTCTAGCTATCACCTAAATCTCTAAAGCTCAAGACTTGCTCCTTTTATCTTAAGTGAAATTCTAATCATGAACATTCTTTCAATGTATAAATCGGCCTCATGATTAAGGAGGCTTAAAGTCTTATAATTTCTTTAAAGTTTAACAAAAAGAATTAGTTACTAAAGGAGTTTTGAAGCTTTGCAAAAATTATACGGGAAACTAGTACTTATGTATACTTGAAATATGGTTTTATGCAATTATATGAGGTTCATGATTCAGCTACCTATCTGGTTTAGTACTCCTGTATGATGATGGTTTAATATGTTCAAAGTTGTGATGATTATGATTTATTGCTAAGAGAACGATTCTATGCATGTTAGAAATAAAACTAGCTTCCAAAAAGGTAAAAGCAAGATTTCTAGAACTCTAGAGAATGAAATTTGTGCATTCTGTCCAGAACCTTTAGCAGCCCTAAGAACCAAGTACTATTGTGTTTATATAAGGGAGAATGATTCATAATTGATTTTAGCACCATAAGGAAAGCCGGTAATGAGAAAGGGTTAAAAATGCAACTTCTAGCACACGTGAAGCCTTAAATATAACTTGCTACCTATGTTGCCCCATATAGTTTAATAATGTTCTTAAGGCTTATAATTAATGGTAATGATGATAATGAATCCTTTAGATGCATGATTAATTAGTGTGATAATTGAGGTTACCCGATTTTAAAGTTTAGATGTTTAAGACGGGTTAGGAATAAGAATTTATGATGATAGTTCTTTGAAATTTGAAATGATAAGTCTATGAAATGATTTGATGCTTATTAAGTAATTGATATCATTGAATGATTCCGGGCTTGCATGTTATAGTTCTATTGCAAACAATGAGAATGTTTATGCATGAAATAATGAAATATTCTTTGTTATTTAAAAATTTACCCTTGTTGGAAGAAAGTATATTCCTAAAAGTGTAATTTGGAAAGGTTCTGGCTAGGAAAGACTTGGTATTTAAGCGTGTCCATTGTGACCACCTCTCTTCCTGGAATCTCCAGGGTGCATGATTCCAGTTGGTATATATATTATTCAGAATGAGACTATAAGAGAAAATGTTATAAATGATTATGAATTGAGAATTGTATTTATGATATAACATGCAAAGACTTAAAGGTGACTTAAAATATATGAGAAATGATCCTTTGGACCCATCAGACTATAGGTGGTGAAAAGGTGATCTTGAGAAAATGATCCTTTGGACCCGTCAAACTATTGGCGGTGAAAAGGTGATTCTTGCCCTGTCCGTTCTCTCAAAAGGGTAGAGAGGAATTTTTACTTATCAAAAGGGATAAGTATGTGCTAGTGATGACTAGCAAGGTATGAGCTCATAACCTAGATTACTCTCAAAAGGGTGGAGTATAGGGTGGCCTAGGAAAATGATGATGAAAGTAACTTTAAGTCACCTAAGAAACTAAGTAACGTATTGTGTGATTATGATGTTCTTTATGCATAGTATTTATGAGATGATGATGAGAAATATGATGTTCTTCTATGCATAGTATTTATGATATGATGATGAGGAATATGATGTGGTCTTATGCATAACTATGTTATTATATGTGAAAGGAAAAGTTCATTATAAACATGACATGCTAAGTTTATGATGCATTATAAGACGCATGATTAAACCGATAAACCTCGATAAAGTATATTTTTGAACTTAATAAATCAATCTTAGCATGCTCACTATTTCATAATGAAACTCGAGGTTCCTGGGGACGATGATGATGACACAATGCATCATGAGGTGAGTACCCTGAGATTCTTTTATAAGTTTCTCACTCCCTCTATTTTTCTTTCCATCTCGTCTTCAAAAATAGAAGGAAGCGTTCGTGAATCACATTGAGGCTTTCACCGGTAGTGAACTTGATCCTACTAGTTTCACTCGTATATTTCATATATCTATCCCTATCCTTGGAGTGTTATTACTAGGTGCCATTAATGGATGTCCTTCCATCCATATATTATTTATGTTTTGTTAGATTGCCTACACCTAGTCTTATTCTCTTGGTAGGAAAACTATCTATGTGTTATGTAATTATGGATGTTATATGATGGAGCCATTATGATGTTTTTTCATGCTATGTCTGCACGTTATTCGCTTTATTTCAATTATTGTTCACGTTATGCGGCTCATTTTCAATTATGTTTTAAAAAAAAAATGGCTCGTAATTTCACTAAGTATTTTCAAAGTATGATGAAAGAACTTGAAGCAAAGAGTAAAGTCTAGTAATTAATCAGATACAACCTAGGTGTATTCGGTTAATTATTAGGGTGTTACATTAGAGGCCTAACTTGTGATTGATTCACAACCCACCCTCAAGGTCCTCATCATCAAGCCATCATCTTAGTCCCACCTAGGCCATATGGCCGAATTGTTAAAGAAAAGGAAGAAGAAAACCAAATGGAAAAACTAGAGAAAATCCATGAAATCATCATTTTGAACCAAGAACAACACTTAGCAAAGTATAGAAATAAACTTAAAAACAACTCCCTACCTAATTTGATTTGAAGGAAAGGAATAGGACTTAGTTTCCTTGAGTGAAATGAAAGAAAATCTCTTTGAAAATGGGAGCGGAAATTTCGGCCAATGAGGAGGAAGAAAGAAAACTTTTGGTGCTCCTAAAACTAGAATTTGTGTAAGTTATGAGCAAGGCTTCCAAGGCTCCTCAAGTAAGCATATTTATAGAGGAATTCAAGCTCATGTATGACAAGAGGAGGAGGCATAATTTTCGGATTTTTCATGGGGAACAAAGGGAGGAAAATCATTTCTTGTTTAAGGCATGTTTTATGCCATGTTTTAGGGAATTTTTTGGCATTTTGTTTTAGTGCATTATCTTGCAATAATTCTAATGATTATGGCTGAATTATTTCATGCATTACAGCCTCATGGAAGAGGGTTTTGTGTGTTCCATGTATTATTTAGGTGTAGGCAAGGTATTCATGCAATTTAGAGAATTTACGGTTAAGGGCTTAGGTGAATTAGTAAGCAATTTGAGTGTTTTAAAGCAATTTTAGGTTCTAATCAATTTAAATAAATAATTTTGACTCTAGATTAATAATTAGAATTTAATAAGCTTTAATTTGAGCCTAATATTGCTTAAGTTTCGTTAGACGAATCAAAAATCTCAAAATTTGTAAAACTACACAAAGACGGGCAAAACGGTCATTTTACTTAAAAATTGCCCGAGACCACCCGACTTAACCAATGGTTAATCATGGCTTAAAAGCATCTTTTAAAACATTTTAGTGAGGTTCGGGCTAAGTGGGCACGCAATTGGTTAAAGACGGAGGGCGTTTTGGTCATTTCGTGTAAGCTCAAAATTATGATTCTTCTCCTCTATTAACACACATAACACAAACAATCCCTTATTAACATCAAAACATCCCCTTGAGGATGGGTGGGGCCCACGATCCTCATTTCTCAGTAAAATAACCTCAGGGCATTTGGTCATTTTACACGTACATAAAATTGGGTTTGCAATACTTGCACGAATTGCTCCTAACTTCTCTTCTAACGTTATATTCCTTTTTAAGGATTGTTTGGTCTCAAATTTTATATAATATTTACCTACGGAATTCGATAATTCCTAATGAGTAAAATTACAGTAAAATTGGCGTTACAAATATGGATGCATTTCTTTGAGTCCTAGGCTCAAGACTTCCATTCTAACAACATAATGTCATCATTTGCTAAAAACTCTTAAAAGTGAAACCTTCAAACTTTAGAGGTCAAACAAATGATGGTTTTGCAACCAACACCCAAGACTCTCATCATCAAGCCATGGTTCTTCATGATGTAGGCCATAAGCCGAAGACAAAGAGAGAAGGAAAGGAAAACAAAGAATTGAAAATGGTGTGATAAGAAAGGAAGAACATCTTATACCTAGAGTAATACAAGAGAAAAGAATAGCAAATCCTTAAAACAACTCCCTACCAAAGGTGTTTTTCTTTTGAAAAAGAAAGGCTTGGTCTTGGAAATGTGATGAGAAGAACAAATCCTCCTTGGTGCCAAGATGGTTTAAGGCAAAAAGAAAAGAAAAGGAAGAAAGGTATGTCTTGGGTTTTTTATCTTGGAGGTGGTAAGGTTATGTGTTTAAAGGAATATTTATGGTGGTTGTGTGGTGGTTTAAAATTAGGAAATGGTGGAGACGGTGGCTCTGGAAGAATGAAGAAGAAGGAGAAGAAGAACTCTTTGAGCTTAAAGAAAGAAAACTTGAAGTTGTAAGTATGAGCAAGTCTTTTTGCAAGTTCTCTTGATGTCTATTTATAGAAAATGAAACACAAGGGAGGTGAAATGGCAAGGAAGAGAAAAATATCTATTTGCAAGATATGGCTTTGGGTATGGCTAGGTATGCCAAGGCATGACTAAGATATGGCTAGTATGGTTCTTAAGTATATTTTAATTGAATTTCAACATGTGATGAATGAAAATAGAGGAGGGTGGCTGATTTTTTTAGGAAAAATGGGAGGTGAAAATCTCATTTTAATGTTGGTTTATGGGTATGTTTAAAAGTTAATTTGGTTAGGACATGGATTAGGGTTGTAATTTAGTGTTTTAGGTGAGAAAATGATAATTAAGGTGGTTCAAGACAAGATTAAAGAGTGCTCTTGCTTGATTAATGCAAATCCACCTTTATTAGGGAGGAATCTCATCATGTGACCATTTCCATAATTCAAGGAAATTGAAATAGGGATTTACCTATTAATGAAAATGTGAATAAAGTATTAAATCAATAAAAGGATTTTGAGTTTCTCTAAGCAATCTTAGGTTCTAATTAACCTCAATTAATTATTTTGACTCTAGATTAGTAATTAGAATTTACTAATCTTTAATTGAGCCTAATATTGCTCAAGTTTCATTAATGTCTATATAACGCCAATTTTTACTGTAATTTTTACTATCATTAGGAATTACCGAATTACCGTAGGTAAATATTATATAAAATTTGAGACCAAACAATCCTTAATAAAGGAATATAACGTTAGAAGAGAAGTTAGGAGCAATTCGTGCAAGTATTGCAAACCCCAATTTTCTGGACGTGTAAAATGACCAAAATGCCCCTGAGGTTATTTTACTGAAAATGAGGATCGTGGGCCCCACCCATCCTCAAGGGGATGTTTTGATGTTAATAAGGGATTGTTTGTGTTATGTGTGTTAATAGAGGAGAAAAATCCTAATTTTGAGCTCCGACGCGAAATGACCAAAACGCCTTAGGCGTTTTAACTTCGATTGCGTGCCGACTTAGCCCGAACCTCACTAAAATGTGTTAAAAGGTGTTTTTAAGCCATGATTAACCATTGGTTAAGCTCGGGTGGTCTCGGGCAATTTTTAAGTAAAATGACCGTTTTGCCCTTCTTTGTGCAAGTTTTACAAATTTTGAGATTTTTGATTCGCTAACGAAACCTAAGCAATATTAGGCTCAAATTAAAGCTTATTAAATTCTAATTACTAATCTAGAGTCAAAATTATTTATTTAGATTGATTAGAACCTAAAATTGCTTAAAACACCCAAATTGCTTAGTAATTCACTTAAACCCTTAACCGTAAATTCTCTAAATTGCATGAATACCTTGCCTACACCTAAAAAATACATGGAACACACAAAATCCTCTTCCACAAGGCTGTAATGCACGAAATTATTGAGTAATAAGTCAGAAAATTATTACACAAAAATCCAAAGAATGAAAACAAAGAATCATGAAAACATGGAAACATGATTCCATGTTTTAAGCCACCAAACAAAATGATTTTTCTTCCTTATTTTTTTCTCTAATTTTTGGTCAGATTTCTTTCCTTCCTTTGTCCATTTATGAGCTGCAAAATCTCTATAAATAGGCATGCTTGAAGATAGTTTAGATGCTTAGTTCATAACTTACACAAATTCTAGTTTTAGGAGCACCAAAAGCTCTCATTTCCTCCTCCTCTTGGCTGAATTCTTTCTTCAAGTTTTCAAGAATATTTTCTTTCATTTCACTCAAGGAAACCAAGTTCTCTTCCTTTCCTTCAAATCAGATTAGGTAGGGAGTTGTTTTTAAGTTTATTTCTATGCTTTGCTAAGTGTTGTTCTTGGTTCAAAATGATGATTTCATGGATTTTCTCTAGTTTTTCCATTTGGTTTTCTTCTTCCTTTTCTTTGAACAATTCAGCCATATGGCCTAGGTGGGACTAAGATGATGGCTTGATGATGAGGACCTTGAGGGTGGGTTGTGAATCCATCACAAGTTAGGCCTCTAAAGCTTGAAAGTTCCACTTGATGCAAAACTTTAAAGAATAATATTTTTATGATGTTTTTATGATCTTGAGTTTAGAACTTGAAAGATGTATTTTTCACTTTGTCTTGCTAAGATATATTGGGTTGAATTTATATTCTCTAAAGTCTTGGAGGAGCTCTAGTAAAGAAATAAAATGAACTTGCATCCATGTTTAAGTTTATGCCTTGCATAACCATGTTTACTTTCTATGTCATCACTAAATTCTCAAGAATGAATAAATGAACTTGCATATTCATGTTTAAATTTCCAAGCTTGCATTTCATGTTTAAATTTCAAGTTGTCACTTAATCTCTAAAGATAATAAAGAAGTTGCATCTCATGTTTATTTTATGCTCTCACTTTATTTTATAATGGCTAAAAGAGTCAATGCATGGCATGTTTATTTTATGTCATCACCTAAAAATCCTAGAGCTCAAAGACTTGCTTATGAATCATAAGCAAAGAAATGAGATAATTGGAGTTAAAGAATTTATTCTTTAAGAAGTCTTGAGAATTGGAGCTTAAAAAAATGTAATTCTCATCCCTCACCGGTCCTATGCGGACTACCGCGCTCCGGTTGCTTAAGATTCTCTTCTCCCTCTACTGGTCCTGCGGATTACGCCGCTTTAGTTTCTTGCATCATGTTTATATTACAAGTTCTTGCATCATGTTTAATTTTTAAGTTATCACCTTAAATCTTAAAGATAAAGAAATGGAATTGCATATCATGTTTATAATTCCAAGCTATCACCTTATAAAGATAAGATTAAAATAAGGTTGCATAGCATGGTAATAATTCAAAGATGTCACCTAAATCTCTAAAGCTCAAGACTTGCTCCTTTTATCTTAAGTGAAAGATTTAATTATGAACATTCTTTCAAGTTATAAATCGGTCCCATGGTTAATTTAGGCCTAAAGTCCTATGACTTCTTTCAAGTTTAACAAAAAGAATTAGTTCTAAAAGAGTTTTAAAACTTTGTAAAAATTTTATGGGAAGCTAGTAATTTATGTGTACTTAAAATGTGATTTGATGCTTATTAAGAATTTGGTGTCATTGATTGATTCCCTGGTTTGTATGTTATAGTTGTTGCAAACAATGAAAACTTATGCATGAAATAAAGACATATTCTGTTCCTGGAAGAAGTGTATTACTGTAAGAGTGCAATTTGGAAAGATTCTGGCTAAGGAAAGATTTGGTATTTAAGCGTGTCCATTGTGACCCACCTCTCTCCTGGAATCTCCAGATGCATGATTACAGTTGGTATATATTATTTCGGCATAAGACTATAAATGAGAAAATGTTATGATGATTATGAATGAAGAATTGTATTATGATATAACATGCAAAGACTTAAAGGTGACTCAAAATATATGAGAAAATGATCCTTTGGACCAATCAAACTATAGGCGGTGAAAAGGTGATTCTTGCCCCTTATGTTCTCTCAAAAGGGTAGAGACGAATTTTTACTTATCAAAAGGGATAAGTATGTGCTGGTGACGACTAGCAAGGTATGAGCTCATAACCTAGATTACTCCCAAAAGGGTGAAGTATAGGGTGGCCCAGGAAAATGATGATGAAAGTAACTTTAAGTCACCTAAGAAACTAAGTAAATGCATTATGTGAATATGATGTTCTGCTATGCATAGTATTTATGAGATGATGATGAGAAATATGATATTTGCTATGCATAGTATTATGAAATGATGATGAGGAATATGATGTGATTTTATGCATAACTATGTTATTATATATGAAAGGAAAAGTTCATTATAAACATGACATGCTAAGTTTATGATGCATTATAAGACGCATGATTAAAACCGACGAACCTCGGTAAAGTATATTTTCGAACTTAATAAATCAATCTTAGCATGCTCACTATTTCATAATAACCCGAGGTTCCTGGGGACGATGATGATGACACAATGCATCATGAGGTGAGTACCCTACTGAGATTCTTTATAAGTTTCTCACTCCCTCTATTTTTCTTTCCATCTCGTCTTCAGAAACGAAGGAAGCGTTCGTGAATCACATTGAGGCTATCAGGTAGCTGAACTTGAATCCTGCTAGTTTCACTCGTATATTTCAGATATCTATCCCTATCCCTGAGTGTTATTACTAGGTGCCATTAATGGATGTCCTTCCATCCATATATTATTTATGTTTTATTAGATTGCCTACACTTAGTCTTATTCTGTTGGTAGGCAAAATATCTATATGATATGTAATTATGGATGCTGTATGATGGAGCCAATATATTATGATGTGATGTTTGTAAATTCCTATGTGTCTTTTAAATTTTGCTAAATCATTCACGTTAAGCGCGGCTCACGTTTTCAATTATGTTAAAAAAAAAATGGCTCGTAATTTCACTAAGTATTTTCAAAGCATGATTAAGGAACTGAAGCAAAGAGTAAAGTCTAGTAATTAATCAGAACTACCTAGGTGTATTGGGTTAATTATTAGGGTGTTACATTTTGGTATCAGAGGTTCTTTCACTAGCCTAAGGATTGGACTGACTATGCTTCTAAAGCATAATACGTTAGTAATGTCATGTGTAGATGTTTATCATTAGGATGAGCTTGAGGATTAGAAATACATGACTATTGTATGTTGAAAGTGCCATGGTAACTTGCTCACTTTGCATGGAATATTGGGCTTGATCACCTCAGTGTTGCCTGTTTTGTGTGTATAGGGACCAATGGCACGACAACAGACTAGGAGCGCGCACAGAATAACCAAGATAATGAGACCGTAAAGCACTTCGCGACGTAGCAAGGACCATGAGAATGATGATGGAACGATGGATCAAAATCGTCAAGCTAATATAAATCAAGGACATGAAATTCCCGAACATGCTCGTTTCAAAATTCGTAAGGCGAATCCACCCGTTTTCAAGGGACCCTAATCCTAATGTAGCAGATGAATGGATTCGGAATATTGAGAAGGTCTTTGCTGAGTTCCATGTTCAGAGGAGAGAAGGTCACTTTTGCCACCCACATGCTTGAGGGTGATGCCCTCTGGTGGATTGGTGTTCGAAGACTCCTGGAGGCAACCGAAGTGGACATTGATTGGGAATTATTCAAGGTCCATTTTTACGAGAAGTACTTTCCGAGTCGGTTAGAAATGCTAAGGACATTGAATTCATGCAACTTGTCCAGGGGATATGAATGTGGCTCAGGATACTGCAGATTTGAGGAACTCATTAAGTTCTCAAGGATGTACCAAGGTAACCCTGATGAGTATTGGAAATGCATTAAATACGAGTCAGGGTTAAAGGAGAACTTAATGTGGCAGTTGCGCACTTGGAAATCAGGGATTTCTCTACCTTAGTCAACAAATGCCGCATCATTGAAGAAGGGGAGAAGCTGGGTACTTCAAAGTCTGAGAATATCATTAAAAAGCTGACACCTCAAGGTCAACAGTTCAAGAGGCAAAATCGACCTCCATTTCCACATCAATCAAGATCACAAGTGCCACAAAGGAACTTTCATCAAGGAAGACCGAACAACAACAACAACCGCTATAATAATCCAGCAACAATCGCAACAACAACAATAATAACAATAAAGGGAAAGCACCACAAAGAGGTCCAGCACCTCCACGACCCGTGCCATCCATGGAATGTCCAAGTGCGGCAAGAATCATGGGAGCATGCCATGTCGAGCCGGAACAAACGTGTGCTACCGGTGTGGAAAACCAGGTCATTACTCAGAGAATGCACAGAAGGAACCCGCCAACCCCCAATCCCAAGCCAGAATACCAAGGAAGGGTATTCACCGTTAATGTGAAGAAACGACAAAGTCACGAAATCTCGTGGAAGGTAAGTGTAATATGTATGGTAGAAACTTAATTGTACTGTATGATTCTGCGCTTCCCATTCTTTTATCTCCCACTCGTGTGTTAAAACCCTTAACTTGCATATAACTGAGCTTCCTTTTGACCTTATTGTTTCTACCCTGGAAAACCCGTTAGGACTTGTAAATGTTGTTTAGATTGCCATTTTGTTATTGAGAATAGATCATTTGTTTTAGATCTCATTTGCTTACCCATGCAAGGTTTAGATGTGATTCTTGGCATGGATTGGCTTGAAGCCAACCGTGTACCTGTTAAACCTATGAGAAAACCATTACTTTTCTTCCTGTTCCATTAGACCTAAGAAACCCATAAGTCTTTACATAACTGTAGAAATGGACGTGGTAAGGGTGAGAGTAAAGGTTATATTTTCTTAGCCTAGTGATGTAGACTTTGAGCAAAGTATCGATGAGATACCGATAGTAAGAAATTATCCCGAAGTATTTCCAATGAGATACAGAGTTTCCCCAAGAGAGAGATAGAGTTTTCCATAGAATTGCTTCCGGGTGCAGGTCCCATATCCATAGCCCCATCAGGATGTCCCCATTAGAGTTGACCGAGTTGAAAGCTCAATTGGAGGATTTATTGGAGAAAAAGTTTGTCTAGACCTAGTGCGTCACCTTGGGGAGCCCCTGTGTTGTTTGTGAAGAAAAAGGATGGGAGTATGAGGATGTGTGTTGACTATAGGCAATTGAATAAAGTGACAGTGAAGAACAAATACCCTTTGCCTAGGATAGATGACTTGATGGACCAGCTTAAAGGGCAACAATGTTTTCTAAGATTGATTTGAGGTCAGGTTACCACCAGATTAGGGTGAGAGATGAAGATATACCAAAACGGCCTTTCGTACCCGATACGGCCATTTTGAGTTTGGAGTAATGTCCTTTGGATTAACCAATGCTCGGCAATTTTTATGGATTACATGAATAGGATCTTTAGACCCTATTTAGATCAGTTTGTGGTTGTCTTTATAGATGACATTCTCATCTACTCTAAGACCCACGAGGAGCATGAATGCCACCTAACTATAGTCCTGGAAATCCTAAGGAAAAGAAACTATATGCCAAGCTTTCTAAGTGTGAATTCTGGTTGGATGAGGTGAAATTTTTAGGGCATGTAGTATCTAAGAAAGGAATTGCTAGATCCTAGTAAGGTGGAACGGTGTAAACTGGAAAGACCAACCACGGAATTGAAGTAAGGAGCTTCTTAGGTTTAGCTGGTTATTACCGTTGGTTTATCAAGGGATTTTCCCAGATTTCCCTTCCTTGACTAAGCTAACTAGGAAAAACACCTCTTTTTCATGGACCCTGAGTGTGAAAAGAGCTTTCAAGAGCTGAAACACAAGCTAACCTCAACCCCTTTTAGTGTTACCCGACCCCAATGTGCCTTTCGAAGTGTACCTGTGATGCTTCGAGGAAGGGTTTGGGTTGTGTACTGATAGGATAGGCAAGTGGTGGCCTATGCATCGAGGCAACTCAAGCCACATGAGGCAAATTACCCCACCCATGACCTTGAGTTAGCCGCGTCGTGTTTGCTCTAAAGATTTGGAGACACCATTTATACGGAGTGAGGTTTGAGGTGTTTTCTGATCACAAGAGTTTGAAATATCTCTTTGATCAAAAAGAGCTAAACATGAGGCAAAGAAGGTGGATGGAGTTTTTAAAAGATTATGATTTCGGGTTAAACTATCATCCAGGTAAAGCTAATGTTGTAGCTAATGCCTAAGTAGGAAATCCTTACAAGTGTCCCGTTTGATGGTGAAAGAGATTGAGTTAATTGAGCAATTTAGAGACCTCAACCTAGGAATGACCTTGACCACTAAGGGCATAAGAGCTTGTCACCTTAGTGTGACAAGTGAATTCAAGGAAAGAATTGCTCAAGCCCAAAGGAAAGATACAGAATTTCAAGAGACCTTAAGGCAGGAAGAGCTGATAAGTTGAAAGGTTTTACCCAAGGGAATGATAGTTTATGGAGGTTTGAAGGTCGTATATGTGTACCTGCTAGTGGTGACCTCCGAAAGGATATTTTGGAGGAAGCCCATAAGAGTCATTTCACCCTCCATCCTGTGCCACCAAGATGTATCAAGATTTGAGGAAGATGTTCTGTGGCCTGGATTGAAAAGGATGTGTGCACATGGGTGAATAAATGCTTGGTATGTCAAAAGGTGAAGATTGAGCACCAAAGACCCTCTGGAATGTTGCAACCCCTATCAATCCCCGAGTGGAAGTGGGATAGTATCTCCATGGATTTTGTAACTGGACTCCGAGGACCAAGCGAATCATGACGCCATTTGGGTAATAGTGGATCGGTTGACTAAGTCAGCCCACTTTTTACCTATTAAGGTGACTTATTCCTTGGATAGGTTAGCTTATATATTCAGGAATAGTAAGGTTACAAAGACGTCGACGATAATCTCGATCGATCCGCGATTCACGTCACGGTTTTGGGGAGCCTTTCAGAAGGCGTTTGGTTCAAGCTGTGTTTGAGCACCTTATCACCCCCAAACGGACGGTCAATCTGAAAGAACTATCCAAACTTTGGAGGACATGTTGAGGGCTTGTGTTTTAGATCAAAAGAGAGTTGGGATAAGTACCTGATTATTGAATTTGCATATAACAACAGTTATCATGCAAGTATCGGATGGCACCATACGAGGCCCTCTATGGACGGAAGTGTCAATCACCTCTATGTTGGTATGAGCCCGAAGAGCAAAGTCTACTTAAGGATATTGTGAAACGACGGAACAAATCAAGAAGATTAGGGATAAGATTCTCACTGCTAAAGTCGCAGAAAAACTATGCGGACAGCGGCGAAACCGCTAGATTTTCAAGAAGGGGACCATGTGTTCCTAAGAATCACCCACCACATGCATAGGCCGCAATGAAAGTAAAGAAATTGAGCCCAGATTTCTTGGTCCATTTGAAATCCTTAGCAAAATAGGATCTGTAGCCTCCGTATAGCCCTACCCCCGAGTTCTGCCAACCTTCATGATGTTTTCCATGTCTCCAGTTAAGGAAATATCATTCTGACCCAAGTCATGTACTAGAGCCAGAACATGTACAATTAAGAGATGACCTAACGTTTAACTTACCACCCACGAGAATCGTTGAGAGGAGTTAAGCGTTAAGGAACAAGGTTGTACCCTAGTCAAAGTAGCATGGGGACAAGATGAAACGAAGAAGTTACATGGAGCTGGAATCAATATGCAAGCACAGATTCAGAGCTATTCTCAGGTAACGAATTTCGAGGGCGAAATTCTTTTTAAGGAGGGGAGTAATGTAACGCCCCATTTTTACTGTAATTTTTACTATCATTAGGAATTACCGAATTACCGTAGGTAAATATTATATAAAATTTGAGACCAAACAATCCTTAATAAAGGAATATAACGTTAGAAGAGAAGTTAGGAGCAATTCGTGCAAGTATTGCAAACCCCAATTTCTGTACGTGTAAAATGACCAAAATGCCCTGAGGTTATTTTACTCAGAAAATGAGGATCGTGGGCCCCACCCATCCTCAAGGGGATGTTTTGATGTTAATAAGGGATTGTTTGTGTTATGTGTGTTAATAGAGGAGAAGAATCCTAATTTTGAGCTTCCGCGAAATGACCAAAACGCCCTTACGCGTTTTAACTCAAATTTGCGTGCCGACTGAGCCGAACCTCACTAAAATGTGTTAAAAGGTGTTTTTAAGCCATGATTAACCATTGGTTAAGCTCGGGTGGTCTCGGGCAATTTTTAAGTAAAATGACCGTTTTGCCCTGTCTTTGTGCAAGTTTTACAAATTTTGAGATTTTTGATTCGTCTAACGAAACCTAAGCAATATTAGGCTCAAATTAAAGCTTATTAAATTCTAATTACTAATCTAGAGTCAAAATTATTTATTTAGATTGATTAGAACCTAAAATTGCTTAAAACACCCAAATTGCTTAGTAATTCACTTAAACCCTTAACCGTAAATTCTCTAAATTGCATGAATACCTTGCCTACACCTAAAAAATACATGGAACACACAAAATCCTCTTCCACAAGGCTGTAATGCACGAAATTATTGAGTAATAAGTCAGAAAATTATTACACAAAAATCCAAAGAATGAAAACAAAGAATCATGAAAACATGGAAACATGATTCCATGTTTTAAGCCACCAAACAAAATGATTTTTCTTCCTTATTTTTTTCTCTAATTTTTGGTCAGATTTCTTTCCTTCCTTTGTCCATTTATGAGCTGCAAAATCTCTATAAATAGGCATGCTTGAAGATAGTTTAGATGCTTAGTTCATAACTTACACAAATTCTAGTTTTAGGAGCACCAAAAGCTCTCATTTCCTCCTCCTCTTGGCTGAATTCTTTCTTCAAGTTTTCAAGAATATTTTCTTTCATTTCACTCAAGGAAACCAAGTTCTCTTCCTTTCCTTCAAATCAGATTAGGTAGGGAGTTGTTTTTAAGTTTATTTCTATGCTTTGCTAAGTGTTGTTCTTGGTTCAAAATGATGATTTCATGGATTTTCTCTAGTTTTTCCATTTGGTTTTCTTCTTCCTTTTTCTTTGAACAATTCAGCCATATGGCCTAGGTGGGACTAAGATGATGGCTTGATGATGAGGACCTTGAGGGTGGGTTGTGAATCCATCACAAGTTAGGCCTCTAAAGCTTGAAAGTTCCACTTGATGCAAAACTTTAAAGAATAATATTTTTATGATGTTTTTATGATCTTGAGTTTAGAACTTGAAAGATGTATTTTTCACTTTGTCTTGCTAAGATATATTGGGTTGAATTTATATTTCTCTAAAGTCTTGGAGGAGCTCTAGTAAAGAAATAAAATGAACTTGCATCCATGTTTAAGTTTATGCCTTGCATAACCATGTTTACTTTCTATGTCATCACTAAATTCTCAAGAATGAATAAATGAACTTGCATATTCATGTTTAAATTTCCAAGCTTGCATTTCATGTTTAAATTTCAAGTTGTCACTTAATCTCTAAAGATAATAAAGAAGTTGCATCTCATGTTTATTTTATGCTCTCACTTTATTTTATAATGGCTAAAAGAGTCAATGCATGGCATGTTTATTTTATGTCATCACCTAAAAATCCTAGAGCTCAAAGACTTGCTTATGAATCATAAGCAAAGAAATGAGATAATTGGAGTTAAAGAATTTATTCTTTAAGAAGTCTTGAGAATTGGAGCTTAAAAAAAATGTAATTCTCATCCCCTCACAGCCCTATGGACTACGGCTTCGGTTGCTTAAGATTTCTTCTCCCTCTACTGGTCCTATGCGGATTACCGCCTTCAGTTTCTTGCATCATGTTTATATTACAAGTTCTTGCATCATGTTTAATTTTTAAGTTATCACCTTAAATCTTAAAGATAAAGAAATAGAATTGCATATCATGTTTATAATTCCAAGCTATCACCTTATAAAGATAAGATTAAAATAAGGTTGCATAGCATGGTAATAATTCAAAGATGTCACCTAAATCTCTAAAGCTCAAGACTTGCTCCTTTTATCTTAAGTGAAAGATTTAATTATGAACATTCTTTCAAGTTATAAATCGGTCCCATGGTTAATTTAGGCCTAAAGTCCTATGACTTCTTTCAAGTTTAACAAAAGGAATTAGTTCTAAAGGAGTTTTAAAACTTTGTAAAAATTTTATGGGAAGCTAGTAATTTATGTGTACTTAAAATGTGATTTGATGCTTATTAAGAATTTGGTGTCATTGATTGATTCCCTGGTTTGTATGTTATAGTTGTTGTTGCAAACAATGAAAACTTATGCATGAAATAAAGACATATTCTGTTCCTGGAAGAAAGTGTATTACCTGTAAGAGTGCAATTTGGAAAGATTCTGACTAAGGAAAGATTTGGTATTTAAGCGTGTCCATTGTGACCCACTCTCTTCCTGGAATCTCCAGATGCATGACAGTTGGTATATATTATTTCGGCATAAGACTATAAATGAGAAAATGTTATGATGATTATGAATGAAGAATTGTATTATGATATAACATGCAAAGACTTAAAGGTGACTCAAAATATATGAGAAAATGATCCTTTGGACCCGTCAAACTATAGGCGGTGAAAAGGTGATTCTTGCCCCCTAGTCTGTTCTCTCAAAAGGGTAGAGACGGAATTTTTACTTATCAAAAGGGATAAGTATGTGCTGGTGACGACTAGCAAGGTATGAGCTCATAACCTAGATTACTCCCAAAAGGGTGAAGTATAGGGTGGCCCAGGAAAATGATGATGAAAGTAACTTTAAGTCACCTAAGAAACTAAGTAAATGCATTATGTGAATATGATGTTCTGCTATGCATAGTATTTATGAGATGATGATGAGAAATATGATATTCTGCTATGCATAGTATTATGAAATGATGATGAGGAATATGATGTGATTTTATGCATAACTATGTTATTATATATGAAAGGAAAAGTTCATTATAAACATGACATGCTAAGTTTATGATGCATTATAAGACGCATGATTAAACGACGAACCTCGGTAAAGTATATTTTCGAACTTAATAAATCAATCTTAGCATGCTCACTATTTCATAATAACCCGAGGTTCCTGGGGACGATGATGATGACACAATGCATCATGAGGTGAGTACCCTACGAGATTCTTTTTATAAGTTTCTCACTCCCTCTATTTTTCTTTCCATCTCGTCTTCAGAAACGAAGGAAGCGTTCGTGAATCACATTGAGGCTGCACCGGAGCTGAACTTAAATCCTTAGTTTCACTCGTATATTTCAGATATCTATCCCTATCCCTGAGTGTTATTACTAGGTGCCATTAATGGATGTCCTTCCATCCATATATTATTTATGTTTTATTAGATTGCCTACACTTAGTCTTATTGTTGGTAGGCAAAATATCTATATGATATGTAATTATGGATGCTGTATGATGGAGCCAATATATTATGATGTGATGTTTGTAAATTCCTATGTGTCTTTTAAATTTTGCTAAATCATTCACGTTAAGCGCGGCTCACGTTTTCAATTATGTTTAAAAAAAAATGGCTCGTAATTTCACTAAGTATTTTCAAAGCATGATTAAGGAACTGAAGCAAAGAGTAAAGTCTAGTAATTAATCAGATCCGCCTAGGTGTATTGGGTTAATTATTAGGGTGTTACAGGATCATTAGGTCTAAAATGCACTTAGTCGGGGGCAAAATGGTAATTTTTCATAAAAACCTCCTGGCTACCCTGGCTAACCGATATTAAACATTGCTTAAAAACATCATTTCAAACCTTTAGGTGAAGTTTGGGCTTAATCATCACTTAATTTGATGTTAATTAGCCAGAGACATTTTGGTCATTTTGTGCATTTGAAACTTAAAATGAGATTCTTCTGCTCTATTAGCACACATAACACATGTAATCCCCTTTCATCATCAAAACATCCCCTGGAGGATGGCCGGGCCATAACCTCATTTCCTGTAAAATGACCTCAGGGCATTTTGATCATTTGTACACGGGAAAAATCGGGTGTTACTTTACTCCCCTCCTTAAAAGAATTTTGCCCTTAAAATTCATTACATGTTCACGATTGTCCGTTGGATAGGCATAACAAGGCAAAATGAAGGAAAGGAAAACAAACTTGATGGGAAAATTGGGTAATATGAAGGTTTGCTATCAATCGAGCACTCATCAACATGTGTATGGTTAGATATAGGTGAGGGGCGAGGTATAAATTGATACTCACGACTTACACAAGGTTCGCTTCGAAAAGGGGATAGGACAACTCATCTATGACTATATGTACATTTTGTAAAAGGGGTGACAAGTGCAACTGATTTCAAAAGTTCGAAAAGAGGGTATGTTAACTCTTAGGGGAAAGTCAAAACCAAACACTCAAAACCATCCACAAGTGGACAATGAAAATAGGGAGGGAGGAACATGACACATGTGACAAGTTTACTAGAAGAAACACAACCAAGAAATTCATAAGGAGGCTCAAATACAAACAATTCCAAAAAAGCTACCAAAAGTTAAAGGGACATACACGAAGGAGTTGAGACTTTCACACCATTATAAGTTACCAACCAAAGCATGGAACCGAAATCAAGAAGCACAACCAAAATCCTACCATTTATCACCCACTTACCTGGAGTGCGAGTAGGAGGTATCTTCGGATTGACCGTGAACACTCGTCTTTGTCGTTGGGTCTAAATGGCGTTCAACTATGGGGTCGTCATATTGCAATCTCGAATCATGTGACCAGGCTTGCCACACCTAAAGCACACTTCTTCAGCGTACATAGGACGGTTACCATGTTTCTTTCCTGCACTTTGGACAAGTGATAGCAGGGTCCCTCTAGGTGCCTCCTCCTTTGGACCATTCGATCTTTCATGATGAAAATCCCTCTTGGGTCTTGCAACCTGAACTACGACTTGTGGCCTGGATGAAGCTTGAAGCTTGGAGCCTCCTGTCAGCTTCTTGGTGAATTCTCAGCCCTTGGTGCGCTTAGCTTCTTTTGCCCATCCTCAATGATGTAGCACTTGTTGTCTAGGG
>JAMLFY010000250.1:0-48000 GCA_030441495.1 Dalbergia oliveri | reverse complement strand
GATTGCTGCCTGTGTAAAATGAAATTCAGCAGTAAGGTTCAAAATCTCTTTTCACAAAAATGACTTCTAACCCCATCCAAACACTCAGCAAAATTAACACATCAATATCAATGTATTGTCCACCAATGCAATCAAAATTTAGACCTAACTCAATCATAAATCATCAAAATAAATTTGAAGAGAAAAGGCAAAGAAAACCTTACTTTTGATGACCTAATGAGTCCTTGGTCCCAAGGTGCTCTAAGGTAGCTTCCTTCCACTCCCAAGCTCCCCAAATCAACTTCAACTCCTTCCTAACTCAATGAAAGTGAGGTAGCAAGGTAAGGTTTGGTAAGGAACAAAGATTTTAATCGGTTAGATTTGTAGAGATTAAGGTGTAGAATAAGTTTAGTGAAGGAACTTTGAAGTTTCAACAACTCTAGGTTAGTATTTATGGGCTTAGAACTCAAGATAAAGATCTTGAAAATGGAAATGGTGGCTAGTTCTTCTTCCTCCTTGCTAGCTGAAATATTAGTGGCTTGATGGAGAAGATTGTGTTAATGTTTTCTTGTATTTAATGCAAGTGTAAGATATTATGTAGTTAAGTAATTATTAATGTAAGAAAGTAAATGGATGCCTAAGATTTAATCTTGGATTCCAAGATTAAATCTTGGCCTTCACATGTCCTAAATGGATAAACATTATCCATTTGTGGTGATTAAATCACTTTCGGTGTTAGAAATTGCATCCAAATCTTACCAAAATGGATAAACGTACCCGATTAAACCAAAATTACCCGAAAATTAATTCTAAGTATAAAATTTTCATTTCCACTTATTTCTTAACCTTATTCCCATATTTTCCTAATTTCAGGCCTCAAGAGGTGCCGAATCTAGGGTTTTGGCTATCACGGTGGGCAGATTGGGCTGAAAGGTTACTATTCAGCCAGGCCCAAAATTTTTTTTAACATGTAGGGCGATCCTCATCATTACCCAACTGTTAGATTTTTGAAATTATGACTAATAAAGCTCAAATTAATTTTTAAATAATTTTAGGGTGTTACATCTTGGTCATCCAATTGGCTCAAGATAAGTGGCTCTCTTTGACTTGGGGAGCAAGTAGCTTTTTTGGTGTTAAAACTCATACAAAATTCACCAGAATAGATATTAGCTTCTGAGTAAAGTATAATAAATGAAAGGCCATGATTGAAACTTACTTTTCAAGTTTCAATCTTTGCATCCACTTGGCATAAGGTGGTTGGTAAAGGTTTCTTAGCCACCAAGTAACTTGTAAAGTGTTAAAACTGTGCAACAAAACTTATCCAAACGGTAAAATACCATAACCAAATAGTAAAACATTACCCAAAAATTAATTCTAGGTATAACTTCTCATTCCTTATCATTTCTAACATTCACCCTCTCTTTTTTAGTTCTTGGGCATTTTTCTTGAATCTAGGTTTAGCTATCCGACGGGCCCATGTGGCTTGCTAGATCATTGTTCACCCCAAAAAATATTTTTTTAACACGTCCTTAGTCATTATCGTTGCTAAAATGTCAGATTTTTAAAATTATGACTAATAAAACTTAAATTAATTTTTAAATAATTTTTAGTGTATTGCAACTGAACAGGTATTTTGTCTAATTTATTTTATTTATTTTATTTGTCTCCATATTTATTGTTTTGTGTTTGCGTAAAAAAAAAGACTAGAAAATAGCCCATTTTAATTCCTTTCAGCCCATTCCTCGTAAAAAAAAAAAAAAAGGATCCAACAAATAACCCATTCCAATTTGTCCAGCCCATTAATTTTAGTTTCATTTTTTTTGTTGGGCTTCACTTTGATCCATTAACCATTAGTTAAAAGTGTGTTGGTCGTTAACAGGTGACACACAAAAACAAAATGGAAAAAGGGAAGTCAAATAAGAGTAGGCAACATCATGATTATGCTCCTCCTAGCTCCTTGCAAAAGGATGAATAATCTTTCTGTCCAGCTAAGGGGATTAACTTGGAATCCTACATCAAAATGTAAAGTAGGATAATCAGTAATTACCTACACACCATATACACATCCATTTTCAACAACAAAAAAGGTAGGAAACGGTACAAAAAAAAACAAAAATTTCAAAACCATTCGCAAAGGTACAAGTTTGTTCTTACAAACCTAGGCATTCTAGTATCATGCTAGAATTTTAGTTGCATATGCAAGTAGTTCATTAGTTCTTCCATTATCCACCGCACTGTCCCATTCCATCATCATAACCTGAAATCATCACAATCACGCAACTGTAATGCCTGGGATAAGGCAGGCAATAATCGTCGTAAGAAGGCATGGACAAGGAGCGGCTCCTACCTCCAAGCGGGTACATGAATGAACCAATTACACCCGAATGAGAGGGGTCTTAAGTCTATATAAGTATGTGACTATAGTTAAGGAGGGCTTATATGAATTGATTGGTACTACCTATGCCACAAATATGCATCTTTCTTTTTGGTAGCCCATCATGAAAGAACTCCATAATTAAGCGTGCTTGACTTGGGGTAATTTTGGGATGGGTGACCCTAGGAAGTTTCCAGAAACGTGTGAGGATGAAGCACACTGAAAAGACTTGTGTTAATTTATGGGGACAATCATCAATCCATAAAGCGCAGGGGATGTTACATTATGGTATAAAGGTCATCCATTAGAGCCTGGGGATTGTTCTAACTTGCTTCTAAAGCATACTCTGAAGTCTTAGTGTCATGTAGTAGGATTTTATCCTAAGATAAAAGTAGAACTTTATATGTATGACTGTACTTTTGAAGTAGTTAGTAACTATCATGCTTAGCATTGTATTAACCTAATAACTCAATGCCTTTTGCTTGGTGTGATAGGAGACTAATAACTTTTGAGGTAGTAGGACTAGTAATAGCAACGATGATAGGGTGCCTAAGGAGAAGCTGCACACATTATGCGTGATTTTTGGAATATGGCCTAGGCAATCAAAGAGCAAGCAATGGTAGCAAACTAGACAATGAGCATCATTAGGAGGTAAGCTCATTGAAAATCCTGGGAAAGGCCTACTGTGGCATTATAAGGAGCCAAGAAAAAAAAAAAAAACACCCACCCAAAATTTGAGGAACCTAAACCCAGAAGGCTGAAGAGATTAAGTAATGGAGAAGGATCTTCAAAGTATAGACGGGACTCTTAGAAAGTGGGTTGTGCCCCTAGGTCTTGGATGTGAATGTTGATTACTAGTGGATAGGTACTAGAATGCTAGTTGAGAAGGCGAATATTGAAATGAATTAGGATTTTGGTCAAGGATGTTTTCTATGATGAGTATTTCCTCTTTCCGAAGTGCTAAGGGATTGGAAATTCCTAAAGCTGCACCAGGGGAACATGACGGTGAGTAGAACGCAAGTTTGGTGAGCTTTCCACAACTTAGTAGTGTAAGGTGAATAAAGAGTTGGAAATGTGTTAAGTATGAAGGAGGCTTTAAAGATGACCTCTTGGCAATGGTGGGACTAATGGAAATCAGGGAATTCACCGCATTGGTGAACAAGTGCCCTAGTGGAAGAGTACAACTGGAAGCTATCAATGGCTTAAGGAAGATTAGCACCACACGGCATAAGGTCCAAGCCTATTTTACCACCACAAAGGTGTAACGCCCCAATTTTTATTGTAATTTTTACCTGTCATTAGGAATTACCGAATTACGTAGGTAAATATTATATAAAATTTGAGACCAAACAATCCTTAATAAAGGAATATAACGTTAGAAGAGAAGTTAGGAGCAATTCGTGCAAGTATTGCAAACCCAAATTTTCTGTACGTGTAAAATGACCAAAATGCCCTGAGGTTATTTTACTAGAAAATGAGGATCGTGGGCCCCACCCATCCTCAAGGGGATGTTTTGATGTTAATAAGGGATTGTTTGTGTTATGTGTGTTAATAGAGGAGAAGAATCCAATTTTGAGTTTCGACGCGCGAAATGACCAAAACGCCCTGCGTTTTAACCCGATTTGCGTGCCGACTAGCCGAACCTCACTAAAATGTGTTAAAAGGTGTTTTTAAGCCATGATTAACCATTGGTTAAGCTAGTGGTCTCGGGCAATTTTTAAGTAAAATGACCGTTTTGCCTCTCTTTTGTAGTTTTGCAATTTTGAGATTTTTGATTCGTCTAACGAAACCTAAGCAATATTAGGCTCAAATTAAAGCTTATTAAATTCTAATTATTAATCTAGAGTCAAAATTATTTATTTAGATTGATTAGAACCTAAAATTGCTTAAAACACCCAAATTGCTTAGTAATTCACTTAAACCCTTAACCGTAAATTCTCTAAATTGCATGAATACCTTGCCTACACCTAAAAAATACATGGAACACACAAAATCCTCTTCCACAAGGCTGTAATGCACGAAATTATTGAGTAATAAGTCAGAAAATTATTACACAAAAATCCAAAGAATGAAAACAAAGAATCATGAAAACATGGAAACATGATTCCATGTTTTAAGCCACCAAACAAAATGATTTTTCTTCCTTATTTTTTTTCTCTAATTTTTGGTCAGATTTCTTTCCTTCCTTTGTCCATTTATGAGCTGCAAAATCTCTATAAATAGGCATGCTTGAAGATAGTTTAGATGCTTAGTTCATAACTTACACAAATTCTAGTTTTAGGAGCACCAAAAGCTCTCATTTCCTCCTCCTCTTGGCTGAATTCTTTCTTCAAGTTTTCAAGAATATTTTCTTCATTTCACTCAAGGAAACCAAGTTCTCTTCCTTTCCTTCAAATCAGATTAGGTAGGGAGTTGTTTTTAAGTTTATTTCTATGCTTTGCTAAGTGTTGTTCTTGGTTCAAAATGATGATTTCATGGATTTTCTCTAGTTTTTCCATTTGGTTTTCTTCTTCCTTTTTCTTTGAACAATTCAGCCATATGGCCTAGGTGGGACTAAGATGATGGCTTGATGATGAGGACCTTGAGGGTGGGTTGTGAATCCATCACAAGTTAGGCCTCTAAAGCTTGAAAGTTCCACTTGATGCAAAACTTTAAAGAATAATATTTTTATGATGTTTTTATGATCTTGAGTTTAGAACTTGAAAGATGTATTTTTCACTTTGTCTTGCTAAGATATATTGGGTTGAATTTATATTTCTCTAAAGTCTTGGAGGAGCTCTAGTAAAGAAATAAAATGAACTTGCATCCATGTTTAAGTTTATGCCTTGCATAACCATGTTTACTTTCTATGTCATCACTAAATTCTCAAGAATGAATAAATGAACTTGCATATTCATGTTTAAATTTCCAAGCTTGCATTTCATGTTTAAATTTCAAGTTGTCACTTAATCTCTAAAGATAATAAAGAAGTTGCATCTCATGTTTATTTTATGCTCTCACTTTATTTTATAATGGCTAAAAGAGTCAATGCATGACATGTTTATTTTATGTCATCACCTAAAAATCCTAGAGCTCAAAGACTTGCTTATGAATCATAAGCAAAGAAATGAGATAATTGGAGTTAAAGAATTTATTCTTTAAGAAGTCTTGAGAATTGGAGCTTAAAAAAAAATGTAATTCTCATCTCCCTCAGTCCTATGCGGACTACCGGCTAGGTTGCTTAAGATTCTCTTCTCCCTCTCCTGGTCCTATGCGGATTACGCCTCCAGTTTCTTGCATCATGTTTATATTACAAGTTCTTGCATCATGTTTAATTTTCAAGTTATCACCTTAAATCTTAAAGATAAAGAAATGGAATTGCATATCATGTTTATAATTCCAAGCTATCACCTTATAAAGATAAGATTAAAATAAGGTTGCATAGCATGGTAATAATTCAAAGATGTCACCTAAATCTCTAAAGCTCAAGACTTGCTCCTTTTATCTTAAGTGAAAGATTTAATTATGAACATTCTTTCAAGTTATAAATCGGTCCCATGGTTAATTTAGGCCTAAAGTCCTATGACTTCTTTCAAGTTTAACAAAAGGAATTAGTTTTAAAAGAGTTTTAAAACTTTGTAAGAATTTTATGGGAAGCTAGTAATTTATGTGTACTTAAAATGTGATTTGATGCTTATTAAGAATTTGGTGTCATTGATTGATTCCCTGGTTTGTATGTTATAGTTGTTGTTGCAAACAATGAAAACTTATGCATGAAATAAAGACATATTCTATTCCTGGAAGAAAGTGTATTCCTTAAGAGTGCAATTTGGAAAGATTCTGGCTAAGGAAAGATTTGGTATTTAAGCGTGTCCATTGTGACCCACCTCTCTTTCCTGGGAATCTCCAGATGCATGATTACAGTTGGTATATATTATTTCGGCATAAGACTATAAATGAGAAAATGTTATGATGATTATGAATGAAGAATTGTATTATGATATAACATGCAAAGACTTAAAGGTGACTCAAAATATATGAGAAAATGATCCTTTGGACCAATCAAACTATAGGCGGTGAAAAGGTGATTCTTGCCCCTAGTCTGTTCTCTCAAAAGGGTAGAGCGGAATTTTTACTTATCAAAAGGGATAAGTATGTGCTGGTGACGACTAGCAAGGTATGAGCTCATAACCTAGATTACTCCCAAAAGGGTGGAGTATAGGGTGGCCCAGGAAAATGATGATGAAAGTAACTTTAAGTCACCTAAGAAACTAAGTAAATGCATTATGTGAATATGATGTTCTGCTATGCATAGTATTTATGAGATGATGATGAGAAATATGATATTCTGCTATGCATAGTATTATGAAATGATGATGAGGAATATGATGTGATTTTATGCATAACTATGTTATTATATATGAAAGGAAAAGTTCATTATAAACATGACATGCTAAGTTTATGATGCATTATAAGACGCATGATTAAAAGGGACGAACCTCGGTAAAGTATATTTTCGAACTTAATAAATCAATCTTAGCATGCTCACTATTTCATAATAACCCGAGGTTCCTGGGGACGATGATGATGACACAATGCATCATGAGGTGAGTACCCTACTGAGATTCTTTTTATAAGTTTCTCACTCCCTCTATTTTTCTTTCCATCTCGTCTTCAAAATAGAAGGAAGCGTTCGTGAATCACATTGAGGCTCACCGGGTAGTGAACTTGAATCCTGCTAGTTTCACTCGTATATTTCAGATATCTATCCCTATCCCTGGAGTGTTATTACTAGGTGCCATTAATGGATGTCCTTCCATCCATATATTATTTATGTTTTATTAGATTGCCTACACTTAGTCTTATTCTGTTGGTAGGCAAAATATCTATATGATATGTAATTATGGATGCTGTATGATGGAGCCAATATATTATGATGTGATGTTTGTAAATTCCTATGTGTCTTTTAAATTTTGCTAAATCATTCACGTTAAGCGGCTCACGTTTTCAATTATGTTTAAAAAAAAAAATGGCTCGTAATTTCACTAAGTATTTTCAAAGCATGATTAAGGAACTGAAGCAAAGAGTAAAGTCTAGTAATTAATCAAATCCTGCTTAGGTGTATTGGGTTAATTATTAGGGTGTTACATTTTGGTATCAAGAGTTCGTTCTCATGGAGCCTGAGGATTGGACAACTATGCTTCTAAAGCATAATACGTTAGTAATGTCATGTGTAGATGTTTATCATTAGGATGAGCTTGAGGATTAGAAATACATGACTCCTGTATGTTGAAAGTGCCATGGTAACTTGCTCACTTTGCATGGAATATTGGGCTTGATCACCTCAGTGTTGCCTGTTTTGTGTGTATAGGGACCAATGGCACGACGACAACGACTAGGAGCGCGGCACAGATAACCAAGATAATGAGACCGCTGAAGCACTTCGCGACGTAGCAAGGACCATGAGAATGATGATGGAACGGATGGATCAGAATCGTCAAGCTAATATAAATCAAGGACATGAAATTCCCGAACATGCTCGTTTGGGGGAATTTCGTAAGGCGAATCCACCTGTTTTCAAGGGACCCTGAATCCTAATGTAGCAGATGAATGGATTCGGAATATGAGAAGGTCTTTGCTGTAGTTCCATGTTCCGAGGAGCAGAAGGTCACTTTTGCCACCCACATGCTTGAGGGTGATGCCGGCTTCTGGTGGATTGGTGTTCGAAGACTCCTGGAGGCAACCGAAGTGGACATTGATTGGGAATTATTCAAGGTCCATTTTTACGAGAAGTACTTTGGAGTCGGTTAGAAATGCTAAGGACATTGAATTCATGCAACTTGTCCAGGGGAATATGAATGTGGCTCAATATCCTCAGATTTGAGGAACTCATTAAGTTCTCAAGGATGTACCAAGGTAACCCTAATGAGTATTGGAAATGCATTAAATACGAGTCAGGGTTAAAGGCAGAACTTAATGTGGAGGTTGCGCACTTGGAAATTCAGGGATTCTCTACCTTAGTCAACAAATGCCGCATCATTGAAGAAGGGCAGAGAAGCTGGGTACTTCAAAGTCTGAGAATATCATCAAAAGCTGACACCTCAAGGTCAACAGTTCAAGAGGCAAAATCGACCTCCATTCCCACCTCAATCAGATCCCAAGGTCCACAAAGGAACTTTCAACAAGGAAGGCCGAACAACAACAACAACTAACGCAACCGCTACAACAACAACCCCAACAACAATCACAACAACAACAATAACAACAACAAGGGGAAAGCACCACAAAGGGGTCCAGCAGCACCTCCACGACCCGTGCCATCCATGGAATGTCCCAAGTGCGGCAAGAATCATGGGAGCATGCCATGTCGAGCCGGAACAAACGTGTGCTATGTGGAAAACCAGGTCATTACTCAGGAGAATGCAGGAAGGAACCCGCAACCCCCAATCCCAAGCCGAATACCAAGGAAGGGTATTCACCGTTAATGCTGAAGAAACGACAAAGTCACGAAATCTCGTGGAAGGTAAGTGTAATATGTATGGTAGAAACTTAATTGTCCTGTATGATTCTGCGCTTCCCATTCTTTTATCTCCCACTCGTGTGTTAAAACCCTTAACTTGCATATAACTTTCCTTTTGACCTTATTGTTTCTACCCTCCTGGAAAACCCGTTAGGACTTGTAAATGTTGTTTAGATTGCCATTTTGTTATTGAGAATAGATCATTTGTTTTAGATCTCATTTGCTTACCCATGCAAGGTTTAGATGTGATTCTTGGCATGGATTGGCTTGAAGCCAACCGTGTCCTGTTAACTCCTATGAGAAAACCATCACTTTTCTTCCGTTCCCATTGAACCTAAGAAACCCATAAGTCTATACATAACATGTGGAAATAGGTGGTAAGGTGAGAATAAAGGTTATATTTTCCTAGCCGCTAGTGATGTAGACTTTGAGCAAAGTATCGATGAGATACCAATAGTAAGGAATTATCCCGAAGTATTTCCAGATGAGATACAGAGTTTCCTCCCAAGAGAGAGATAGAGTTTTCCATAGAATTGCTTAGGTGCAGGTCCCATATCCATAGCCCCATCAGGATGTCCCCATTAGAGTTGCGAGTTAAAAGCTCAATTGGAAGATTTATTGGAGAAAAAGTTTGTTAGGCCTAGTGCATCACCTTGGGGAGCCCCTGTGTTGTTTGTGAAGAAAAAGGATGGGAGTATGAGGATGTGTGTTGACTATAGGCAATTGAATAAAGTGACAGTGAAGAACAAATACCCTTTGCCTAGGATAGATGACTTGATGGACCAGCTTAAAGGCGCAACAGTGTTTTCTAAGATTGATTTGAGGTCAGGTTACCACCAGATTAGGGTGAGAGATGAAGATATACCAAAAACGGCCTTTCGTCCGATACGGCCATTTTGAGTTTGCAGTAATGTCCTTTGGATTAACCAATGCTCGGCAATTTTTATGGATTACATGAATAGGATCTTTAGACCCTATTTAGATCAGTTTGTGGTTGTCTTTATAGATGACATTCTCATCTACTCTAAGACCCACGAGGAGCATGAATGCCACCTAACCATAGTCCTGGAAATCCTAAAGGAAAAGAAACTATATGCCAAGCTTTCTAAGTGTGAATTCTGGTTGGATGAGGTGAAATTTTTAGGGCATGTAGTGTCTAAGAGAGGAATCCTGTAGATCCTAGTAAGGTGGAAACGGTTGTAAACTGGAAAGACCAACCACGGTAACTGAAGTAAGGAGCTTTTTAGGTTTAGGGTTATTACCGTCGGTTTATCAAGGGATTTTCCCAGATTTCCCTACCTCTGACCAAGCTAACTAGGAAAAACACCCTTTCATGGACCCCGAGTGTGAAAAGAGCTTTCAAGAGCTAAAACACAAGCTAACCTCAACCCCCTTTTAGTGTTACCCGACCCCAATGTGCCTTTCGAAGTATCCTGTGATGCTTCGAGGAAGGTTTGGGTTGTGTCCTGATGCAGGATAGGCAAGTGGTGGCCTATGCATCGAGGCAACTCAAGCCACATGAGGCAAATTACCCCACCCATGACCTTGAGTTAGCCGTCGTGTTTGCTCTAAAGATTTGGAGACACCATTTATATGGAGTGAGGTTTGAGGTGTTTTCCGATCACAAGAGTTTGAAATATCTCTTTGATCAAAAAGAGCTAAACATGAGGCAAAGAAGGTGGATGGAGTTTTTAAAAGATTATGATTTCGGGTTAAACTATCATCAGGTAAAGCTAATGTTGTAGCTGATGCCCTAAGTAGGAAATCCTTACAAGTGTCCCGTTTGATGGTGAAGGAGGTTGAGTTAATTGAGCAATTTAGAGACCTCAACCTAGGAATGACCTTGACCACTAAGGGCATAAGAGCTTGTCACCTTAGTGTGACGAGTGAATTCAAGGAAAGAATTGCTCAAGCCCAAAGGAAAGATACAGAATTTCAAGAGACCTTAGAGGCGGTAAGAGCTGATAAGTTGAAAGGTTTTACCCAAGGGAATGATAGTTTATGGAGGTTTGAAGGTCGTATATGTGTACCTGCTAGTGGTGACCTCCGAAAGGATATTTTGGAGGAAGCCCATAAGAGTCATTTCACCCTCCATCCTGGTGCCACCAAGATGTATCAAGATTTGAGGAAGATGTTCTGGTGGCCTGGATTGAAAAAGGATGTGTGCACATGGGTGAATAAATGCTTGGTATGTCAAAAGGTGAAGATTGAGCACCAAAGACCCTCTGGAATGTTGCAACCCCTATCAATCCCCGAGTGGAAGTGGGATAGTATCTCCATGGATTTTGTAACTGGACTCGAGGACCCAAGCGAATCATGACGCCATTTGGGTAATAGTGGATCGGTTGACTAAATCAGCCCACTTTTACCTATTAAGGTGACTTATTCCTTGGATAGGTTAGCACAGTTATATATTCAAGAGATAGTAAGATTACATGAAGTCCGTCGACGATAATCTCGGATCGGATCCACGATTTCGTCACGATTTTGGGGAGCTTTTCAGAAGGCGTTTGGTTCAAAGCTCTGTCTGACCCGGCTTACACCCCAAACGGACGGTCAACTGAAAGAACTATCCAAACTTTGGAAGACATGTTGAGGGCATGTGTTTTAGATCAAAGAGGGAGTTGGGATAAGTACCTCCCCTGATTGAATTTGCATATAACAACAGTTATCATGCAAGTATCGGTATGGCACCATACGAGGCCCTCTATGGACGGAAGTGTCAATCACCTCTATGTTGGTATGAGCCCGGAGAGCAAAGTCTACTGGACCGGATATTGTGAGGGAAACGACGGAACAAATCAAGAAGATTAGGGATAAGATTCACCTCAAAGTCGCAGAAAAACTATGCGGACAAGCGGCGAAAACCTAGATTTTCAAGAAGGGGACCATGTGTTCCTAGAATCACCCCCACCAGGCATAGGCCGAGCAATGAAAGTAAAGAAATTGAGCCCAGATTTCTTGGTCCGTTTGAAATCCTTAGCAAAATAGGTCTATAGCCTACCGTATAGCCCTACCCCAAGTCTATCCAACCTTCATGATGTTTTCCATGTCTCCAGTTAAGGAAATATCATTCTGACCCAAGTCATACTAAAGCCAGAACATGTACAATTAAGAGATGACCTAACGTTTAACTTACCACCCACGAGAATCGTTCGAGAAGTTAAGCAATTAAGAACAAGGCTGTACCCCTAGTCAAAGTAGCATGGGGACGAGGTGAAACCGAAGAATTTACATGGAAGCTGGAATCATGCAAGCACAATACCAGAGCTATTCTCAGTAACGATTTCGAGGCGAAATTCTTTTTAAGGAGGGGAGTAATGTAACGCCCAATTTTTATTGTAATTTTTACTATCATTAGGAATTACCGAATTACGTAGGTAAATATTATATAAAATTTGAGACCAAACAATCCTTAATAAAGGAATATAACGTTAGAAGAGAAGTTAGGAGCAATTCGTGCAAGTATTGCAAACCCCAAATTTCTGTACGTGTAAAATGACCAAAATGCCCTGAGGTTATTTTACTGGAAAATGAGGATCGTGGGCCCCACCCATCCTCAAGGGGATGTTTTGATGTTAATAAGGGATTGTTTGTGTTATGTGTGTTAATAGAGGAGAAGAATCTCAATTTTGAGTTTCGACGCGAAATGACCAAAACGCCCTTGCGTTTTAACTCGAATTGCGTGCGACTAGACCAGAACCTCACTAAAATGTGTTAAAAGGTGTTTTTAAGCCATGATTAACCATTGGTTAAGCTCGGGTGGTCTCGGGCAATTTTTAAGTAAAATGACCGTTTTGCCCCTCTCTTGTGCAGTTTGCAAATTTTGAGATTTTCGATTCGTCTAACGAAACCTAAGCAATATTAGGCTCAAATTAAAGCTTATTAAATTCTAATTATTAATCTAGAGTCAAAATTATTTATTTAGATTGATTAGAACCTAAAATTGCTTAAAACACCCAAATTGCTTAGTAATTCACTTAAACCCTTAACCGTAAATTCTCTAAATTGCATGAATACCTTGCCTACACCTAAAAAATACATGGAACACACAAAATCCTCTTCCACAAGGCTGTAATGCACGAAATTATTGAGTAATAAGTCAGAAAATTATTACACAAAAATCCAAAGAATGAAAACAAAGAATCATGAAAACATGGAAACATGATTCCATGTTTTAAGCCACCAAACAAAATGATTTTTCTTCCTTATTTTTTTCTCTAATTTTTGGTCAGATTTCTTTCCTTCCTTTGTCCATTTATGAGCTGCAAAATCTCTATAAATAGGCATGCTTGAAGATAGTTTAGATGCTTAGTTCATAACTTACACAAATTCTAGTTTTAGGAGCACCAAAAGCTCTCATTTCCTCCTCCTCTTGGCTGAATTCTTTCTTCAAGTTTTCAAGAATATTTTCTTTCATTTCACTCAAGGAAACCAAGTTCTCTTCCTTTCCTTCAAATCAGATTAGGTAGGGAGTTGTTTTTAAGTTTATTTCTATGCTTTGCTAAGTGTTGTTCTTGGTTCAAAATGATGATTTCATGGATTTTCTCTAGTTTTTCCATTTGGTTTTCTTCTTCCTTTTCTTTGAACAATTCAGCCATATGGCCTAGGTGGGACTAAGATGATGGCTTGATGATGAGGACCTTGAGGGTGGGTTGTGAATCCATCACAAGTTAGGCCTCTAAAGCTTGAAAGTTCCACTTGATGCAAAACTTTAAAGAATAATATTTTTATGATGTTTTTATGATCTTGAGTTTAGAACTTGAAAGATGTATTTTTCACTTTGTCTTGCTAAGATATATTGGGTTGAATTTATATTTCTCTAAAGTCTTGGAGGAGCTCTAGTAAAGAAATAAAATGAACTTGCATCCATGTTTAAGTTTATGCCTTGCATAACCATGTTTACTTTCTATGTCATCACTAAATTCTCAAGAATGAATAAATGAACTTGCATATTCATGTTTAAATTTCCAAGCTTGCATTTCATGTTTAAATTTCAAGTTGTCACTTAATCTCTAAAGATAATAAAGAAGTTGCATCTCATGTTTATTTTATGCTCTCACTTTATTTTATAATGGCTAAAAGAGTCAATGCATGACATGTTTATTTTATGTCATCACCTAAAAATCCTAGAGCTCAAAGACTTGCTTATGAATCATAAGCAAAGAAATGAGATAATTGGAGTTAAAGAATTTATTCTTTAAGAAGTCTTGAGAATTGGAGCTTAAAAAAAAATGTAATTCTCATCTCCCTCAGGTCCTATGCGGACTCGCTCGTTGCTTAAGATTCTCTTCTCCCTCTCCTTGGTCCTATGCGGATTCCGGGCTCCAGTTTCTTGCATCATGTTTATATTACAAGTTCTTGCATCATGTTTAATTTTCAAGTTATCACCTTAAATCTTAAAGATAAAGAAATGGAATTGCATATCATGTTTATAATTCCAAGCTATCACCTTATAAAGATAAGATTAAAATAAGGTTGCATAGCATGGTAATAATTCAAAGATGTCACCTAAATCTCTAAAGCTCAAGACTTGCTCCTTTTATCTTAAGTGAAAGATTTAATTATGAACATTCTTTCAAGTTATAAATCGGTCCCATGGTTAATTTAGGCCTAAAGTCCTATGACTTCTTTCAAGTTTAACAAAAGGAATTAGTTTTAAAAGAGTTTTAAAACTTTGTAAGAATTTTATGGGAAGCTAGTAATTTATGTGTACTTAAAATGTGATTTGATGCTTATTAAGAATTTGGTGTCATTGATTGCTTCCCTGGTTTGTATGTTATAGTTGTTGTTGCAAACAATGAAAACTTATGCATGAAATAAAGACATATTCTATTCCTGAAGAAAGTGTATTCCTGTAAGAGTGCAATTTGGAAAGATTCTGGCTAAGGAAAGATTTGGTATTTAAGCGTGTCCATTGTGACCCACCTCTCTTTCCTGGGAATCTCCAGATGCATGATTCAGTTGGTATATATTATTTCGGCATAAGACTATAAATGAGAAAATGTTATGATGATTATGAATGAAGAATTGTATTATGATATAACATGCAAAGACTTAAAGGTGACTCAAAATATATGAGAAAATGATCCTTTGGACCAATCAAACTATAGGCGGTGAAAAGGTGATTCTTGCCCCTAGTCTGTTCTCTCAAAAGGGTAAGAGCGAATTTTACTTATCAAAAGGGATAAGTATGTGCTGGTGACGACTAGCAAGGTATGAGCTCATAACCTAGATTACTCCCAAAAGGGTGGAGCATAGGGTGGCCCAGGAAAATGATGATGAAAGTAACTTTAAGTCACCTAAGAAACTAAGTAAATGCATTATGTGAATATGATGTTCTGCTATGCATAGTATTTATGAGATGATGATGAGAAATATGATATTCTGCTATGCATAGTATTATGAAATGATGATGAGGAATATGATGTGATTTTATGCATAACTATGTTATTATATATGAAAGGAAAAGTTCATTATAAACATGACATGCTAAGTTTATGATGCATTATAAGACGCATGATTAAAAGGGACGAACCTCGGTAAAGTATATTTTCGAACTTAATAAATCAATCTTAGCATGCTCACTATTTCATAATAACCCAAAGGTTCCTGGGGACGATGATGATGACACAATGCATCATGAGGTGAGTACCCTACTGAGATTCTTTATAAGTTTCTCACTCCCTCTATTTTTCTTTCCATCTCGTCTTCAGAAATAGAAGGAAGCGTTCGTGAATCACATTGAGGCTCAGGGTAGCTGAACTTGAATCCTGCTAGTTTCACTCGTATATTTCAGATATCTATCCCTATCCCTGGAGTGTTATTACTAGGTGCCATTAATGGATGTCCTTCCATCCATATATTATTTATGTTTTATTAGATTGCCTACACTTAGTCTTATTCTGTTGGTAGGCAAAATATCTATATGATATGTAATTATGGATGCTGTATGATGGAGCCAATATATTATGATGTGATGTTTGTAAATTCCTATGTGTCTTTTAAATTTTGCTAAATCATTCACGTTAAGCGGCTCACGTTTTCAATTATGTTTAAAAAAAAAAATGGCTCGTAATTTCACTAAGTATTTTCAAAGCATGATTAAGGAACTGAAGCAAAGAGTAAAGTCTAGTAATTAATCAAATACTGCTTAGGTGTATTGGGTTAATTATTAGGGTGTTACAAAGGGGATTCTTTCAGGAATGGAAAAAGGAAGTAGCCAAAAAATCATTTGATAAAAAGGAATGCCTAGAATATGGAAAGAATCATGGTGATAAAACCATGTTTAGTTGGACGTAGGTTTGTTATAAATGCAGGAAGCCAGGTCAGAAGATTAGGAAATGTCCAACTAGGATCACCTCTATGTAGGCCACCATAATAGGGACATGTTTTGCCTGTGAATGGGGAAGATGCTACTGCTACTAGAGGAACTCCATTACGAAGTAAGATGTGGAAAGCCTAGAAGTCAAGGATACATGCTATTGTTCCAATGGTGACAAAGGGTGAATAGGAATTAGAATAGATATGGCAATTCAGAAAATATTTCGTATTTCAGAATATATGCATGATTTCCCGCACAAAGGAAGATATAGTTCTCTATTGAATTGGTAAATAGGTCCAATTTCAATAACTCCTTATGGATATTTCCTTTAGAATTAGTATAATTGAAGGAGCGATTGATAAGATGTTAAGTAAATTTATTGGTCAAGTGCTTCACCATGAGGAGCTTCTGTGCTCTTAGTGAAAGGGTAGGATGAAGGTATAAGGCTATATGTTGAGTACAAACAACTGGATAAGGTGATGGTTAAGGATAAGTATCTTCTTCCAAGGAGTGGTGATCTCATGGATAAATTGAGGGAGCGATATATTTTTGAAGATTGATTTGAGATCGGGATACCACTAGATTCAAGTATAGGAAGCGGATATTCCGAAGTATGTAAGGGGCATTAGAAAATAGTGACGTATTTGGATAGCTAGTGCCCCAGAATATTCATGGACTACATGAATCGAATCTTCCAACCATGTCTAACAAGTTCATGATTATTTCATAGATGATATTCTCATCTATTTCGAGGACTAGAAAGGACATGATAGCATTTTAGAACGGTGATATAGATTCTTCATCCCAATCTATCCAAGTGTAAGTTCTAGCTTAGGAAATAAGATTTCTTGGGTCATGTAGTATCATGGGAAGAAGTTGTAATGAACAGTAAAATTGAAATGGTATAAGAGCCTACACCTACTCAGAGTACGGTATGGTTTGGGACAAACCAATTAGAAGCTGGGGCATGCAACAGGGGACAAGGGGGAAGTGATCAGGTAAGGAGGCACGGACAAAGAGCGGCTCCTATCACCAAGAGGGGTACATGAATGAACCGATTACACAATCAATGAGAGGGATCCTAAGTCTATATAGGTCTGAGACTTATGCAGTTAAGAAGGGCTTATATGAATTGATTGGTACTACCTATGCCACAAAGATGCATCTTTCTTTCGGTAGCCCATCACGAAAGAACTCAAGGTAAGCGTGCTTGACTTGGGGTAATTTTGAGATGAGTGACCTCCTGGGAAGTTTTCCCAGGACACGTGTGATTACAAAGCATGCTAAAAAGACCCATATTGGTTTATGGGACGGTCGTCAATTCGTAAAGGGGGGGATGTTACAATAGCCACTTGTAATCCGAAAAAAAAGCCAGGAAACAAAGCAAAATCAAGTAATACATCAAAATCAAAAACTAATCTAGAACAAAAATAAAAAATGTAAAAAAAGGGAGGAAGTAAGCTCGTCTCTTCTTCAGATCAACTTGGGAGTGCCTTCTACAGAACCACCTCATTCTTCCTCCGCCATAGCCACCACCTTCACCCACGGTGCAGGCCCCAGTTGGCCTACTCTCTTCCTCCCTTCTATCACCACATAACCACCTAAAACAAACACAATCAACGCAAAAAATCAAAAAAGGGAACCAAAAATAAAAAATTAAAAAAACTACAAAAAAGAAAGGGGGAAGGGCACGCAGTCATCTCTCCAACCTCTCACGGCCTCATCATCATCAATAACCCAGCATCACGTCGGTCTCTCCTCCTCTTCCATCACTTCAGTCTACCACCATCGACAACGGCATTCCCGCTGACACCACCCTTTCATCGACGACCTCCTTCTCAGCCTCCAACGTGAAGCCCGACCAGCTTCTCGCATCATCGCGCCATGTCATGCACTGTTTCCACTTCTCACCACTATCATCTTTGCCACAAGCCCACGATCCTTGCCTTCGACCTCAGCGATGAGCCACCAGCGCACCTTTCCCCTCGGCCTCGTACCTCGCAACCTCAATCTCCCTCTTTGCAACCGTGCACACCACCAGGAAGCTTCAAGCTCTCACCATGCGAAGCCACTCCCTTCCTCTTCTCTGCTTATCAAGCGCTCCTATTTCTCTCTTTCCTCCACCTCTCTCTCACTCTCTATCTCTATGTCTCTTCATTACTTTCTATGGGTGCGTGTGTGGGTGTGCTTATGTGTATGGGGGTGTGTGTGTGTGAATGTGGGGTTAAGGGAAAGGTAGAATTAGGCTAGAAAAATTAGAGATTTTTTTTATATTTTTATTGTTTATATTTTTGGATTAGTGTTTGTTTTATTTTTTGGTGTTTTGGGCTTTACTTGTTGGGTTTGGGTTTCTTTGGTCTAAATTAAAAAAAAAAGGTTTTATTTAATTTGGTTTGAAATAAATCCTTGAGTATTTTGATTTACTAAAAAAAAAAGAGTTTGTAATATGTTTTTTAGTAACCCTCTTAAATCATTCAAGTATAATTAAATAAATTAGTTTTAGAAGTGATTTAATCATGTGAAAACAACAAATAAAAATAAAAAGGCGATTTAATTGTTTCTTTGATTTTGAGTGAATTTTGTGCTAATGCTTTTAATTGAAAAAGAAAAGAGGTTAAAAAAATAGAAATTAGGACCCTAATTTTTTAGTTTAATTATTTTATATGTCTATATGTTTTGTTTAAATTAATCGTGTTTGTTATGTGTTTATGAATTAGCTTTGTTTCCTATTGAAATTAGTGCAAAAAAAAATGATTTTTTAAAATTCATAAGGAAATCATTTTAGAACAACGTGGCTTTGACTTCCTCATTGCACCAGAGAGACATTAACGTAGCTAACAACTATCAAGCCAAAATTAACTTTTTCTTTAAAGTTTAATCTCTTTTTATTTATTTATTTATTTTTGTTTACTTTATGCTTGTATAATTATTATGACTTTTGGGGAAAATAAATATTATTAAAATTATACGGATGTATTAGGGGTGAGTGGGATTAAGTTTCCACTTTCCTAATCATAATCAAACTCCAAACCTTAAATTTCTTTTAAAAAACCAATTTTACAAATTAAAAGGTTTTTCCAATTTTAGCCATAATTAAAATTGGTGGCGACTCCTATTTTGTTTTTAAATCGGTTGTCATTTTAGTCGCTGCCTCTAGGTATGTTGTGATAGTTTGGCGACTCCAGGGACCACTAAAGAGAGTCAAGCCTATAGAGTAAATTATACAAATAATTATAATTTTTTTAATATTTATTTTCCTTCACACCACCTTTGCTTTTTATTTTATTTTATTTTCTTTATTATTTATTTGTATGTAATTGTTTACTTTATTAATTACCTATTACTCAAACCTTAGGATAGATGACTTTTGTATATAAATGTTGTTTTTGCTTTGTCTTGCAGGGATGTATATAGTACATAGGGCTTGAAAGGTTTGTATGCTCCTTGCACACACTATCACTATCACTGCCCTTACACACCATTTGGGCTCTATACCGGACCTTGGAAAACCATAGCAAGAAGGGGTTTTGACGTTATTATTGTGAGGCTTATGTTCCTCACTGTTGACTCACCCGCTAAGTTGTTACTAGAACTATGGGTTGCCGTATTGTGACTCTCATGTCCTTGCGGTTTAACTCATGGAACTAGGTCTTTATCTTTTTGCTAAGGGTAACCTGGGGACCATAACTTTTAGGGGTCTAAATCTATCCAAAAGTTGTGCACTACAAGAATAACCTTAATTGGCTACTTTAAATAGGGTTTGACCTTAGAACCATCAAACATTAGGTCCCACCCCATTAGGACACAAGGGAGCATACTTCTTTTTATTTTATCATACATCATGCATCATTGGTATCATGTAATATTTATTATAAGCATTACAACATGCATGATTAGTTTTTATCCCTTCTACATAAGTAATTCATATTGCCATCATGCATAACATCTACATTTTTTCTTAAGCATGTTTTATTTAAAAAAAAAAAAAAATACAACCACATTTTAATTGCAAGCACTTAGCTATATCACATGCATTCTTTATGTAGCATACATATTTATTTTATTTATGACATGCACCTCATTGATTTATTTATTTCTTATTTTCCTCCTTAAAAGATCCAACTGGCAAGTGAAAATAACATCATATTAGAGGTAAATGATGGAAAGAGCACAACAAACTAGCAATGTATCCAACTTGAAAAGCATTTCTATGTGATGGCAAATACCAGTTTAGAGAAATTCGGTTCAAGCAATTGCTACCTAATGAAACCAGAAGAGCTTCCTTGAATAAATATGGGTCCATTATGGATCTACTATATCGGTGGAAACTTCTTCTCTAGAATTCTAGCTAGTATTAACCCAACCCTAGATGTTTGAACTACCAAACATTGATATCACTCCAACCATTGAAGAGTATATGCATGTGAAACTAGCAGAAAACACTTCTATTATTTTTCTGGAACAACATTTTAGATGCAAAGATAATAGAGTAATTGGGAATTGGCTCAAGTGAAGCTAAAAGGACATGTAGATTCAAAAGAGGTGACTAAGGCTGTTTGCTTTGCCAGTTTTCAGTTTTAGTTTTAACTTCAGTTTCCAATTTGTGAAGGAAAAAAAAAAAACTGAAACTGAAATTTTGAGTTTTTAGTTTTAATTTTTTTACTACAAAACTGAAACTGAAAAGTGAAAATTGAAAACTGAACTGCAAAGCAAACAAGCCCTAAAGCATTCATTGAAGAACGTTTGAAGGAGTTGGGGCATCAAAAGAATGGACTACTTTTGCAAGAGTAATAGCATTTGCTATTTATGGGCTAGTATTGTTCCCTTATGCTCAGACATAGTTGACCAAGCTACCATAGATGTTTTCTTGCTGGAAAATAAGAAAAGGAATCAAGTTCCCTATGTTGGCTGAAATTATTTCTTAAAATTTCCAAAAACAAAAGGGAAGCTTTGATGTTTCTGCACCTCTTATGTATGATCATCACACATGTATGCAGGAATCACATCAAAAATGTTTAGACCACTAAGGAGCTTTCATCGTATTAACAAAGCCTAAAGAAGACCATGAATGGAGGGTTGAATTTGACACCATAAAGGTACAACCATTCAAGTGGGTTTGTCCATGGTATGAACATGAAAGAGGTGACATCATTCTTAGCTGTGGAAAATTTCATAATGTACCATTGATGGGTCCAAGGGGTTGCATATCCTATACCAGGACAACGCATTTAGACAACTTGTTGGACCAAAGAAACCACGGACGAGTAACTGGAGGACTCTACTTCCTGTACAAGGAAGGTGAGCACACTAAGATGTTATCACAAGAAGTTAAAGGGCATGGAGAGATGTTCACATAGGGAGAGATGAGTTAGAAACCACTCGTGATTGGTCCGTGGTATGTCACATGGAAAGAAGTAAGAAAAGTCCCTCAAGGTGTCCCTAGCTCTCCTCATGAAAAAAGGAATGATCCATAGTTGGCTGAACAAATGGCGGTCATAAAAACAAATAAAGCTCCTAGAACAACAAAAACAAGCGGAGAACTTGGAAGTTGTCATTGCTCTAAGTCAATGTGAGAAGAAAGAAAAGCTGATTGAGCTATTGAAGAATGAGCTTGCTGATATCCAGGACAAGAAAAGGAAACACAGAGGGTTCCAAACCTTGAAAAAGTTCGCACGATGACTAAAGAGAAAATAGACTTGTAAAGCGCATCAACAAACAAATGAGGCAAATGAAGAATTAAAAATGAGGATTGGCCAACAAGAACAAATGAAAGAAGAGTTAGAAGTTGAAATGCAAAAGCAAAAAGAAGAGTTAGAGCTAAAGATAGAGAAGCTAAATGCATTTTTAGCCCAAGCTAAGGAGGAATATGACCAAGAATGGGCCTGTTTCATGCAATGTCGAAACCAACTTCTCCATCCAGAAAGTGCTGGAGATTCTGGAAGAAACAAGCTAGTGCTGGGCAATGAAAGCTGAAGAGTGGAAGGAAAGATATACAAGATTAACTGACAAATTGGACCATCATATTTCGAAGTTCATCTACCATTTTGAAAGGGCAAAAAAAGAAGTTCAAAGAATCTCAAGCTTCATTTGCCTGGTGAAGTGGGTGACTTCATGGACATAAGTAAGGGTCTTGCTAGAGGTTTTAAAAGAAAGAAAATGGTCATTCTTGACTTAACTATGATGTAATTGCACTTTTGGAATAAATGAAACAAGTTCATCTTTCGATTTTATCTACTTCTTTTTGAATGATGTGCAAGACTATATCCATCATGGAGCAAAATCTCCCTTGGATATATTATCAATTACATTTCTGCCTTATAGGAAATTCTTCCTTCTTTGAGAATGTAAGAAAGAATACCAAGTTTTACATTGCTAGTGTGTTCCTAATAAAGTATATTGTGGAATGATAGTCCCCTATACTTTTGTCCATCACATATCCTGTCTTATAGACAATATGTCCTCTGAATAGGATATGAATCAAGTTCAATACAATATATTCCTCGCCATCAAAGGATTTTTAAGCCTTTATTTTTTTCATTTACTTACCTTTTAGTTTTTGTGACTAAAGGTCGTCAAACATTGCTCCTTCAAAGAAAGCTTTGTCAAATATTAGTACGTTGGCTAAAGAGCCATACGAACTACGACCCAGAATTGAGATGGAGAAAGCTGAGGAGGAGAAGCCAGAAGAGTGGCAAGAAAAAGACTATGGCTACAATGATACCCAAGGAAGGAATCTAAGTCAGAAACTCGACCTCAAGGCTATGATGAAGTCCATGTTTGGACCACAACTCAGAAATTCATTGTTGACATTGAATATGGCCAAAGAAAATGTTGAAAATGCTGAACATGGAGTAGCAGATATGATAACAATGAGGATCTATTCCACACAAGCATAATGATAATGGTTCAGAATGAAACTACAAGGGAGTTGGAATGAATGAAATTAAAGAAGAGCTGGAGGAGAATATGCAAGAGCAATTCTAGGCATTAGCGGACCAAGTCCATTTGGTCCTATGAATATTAAAGAGTTATGCCTTACTCCTAATGTCACTATTCCTAAAGATTTTAAAATGTCGAAACTATTAAATTTAATGCAGCTGAATCCCATCATGCATCTAAAAATGTACTTACCAGGATGGGTATATGGTCTCAAGATGAACTTAGAATTAGTTTCTTCTTGAAAGCTTAAAGGGTTGCTTGGGAATGGTATATGCAAATGGATATGGCTCGAATCAAGTGTTGGGAAGACTTGGCTTTGGATTTTACCAGTAATACAAGTTCAATCTGAATGTTGTGCCCTAGAAACCAATTCAAGGGGACAAAAAAGAAGAATGAGGAATCATTCAAAGAGTATGCTCAAAGGTGAAGAGCTCTTGCAACCAGAGTCATCCCACCATTGCTTGAGCAGGGATGTGTCCTACTTTTCTCGTACCTGGAGGGTCCTTCCTTGAAGAACATGCTAGGAACTCACGTGAGAAAGTTTGTCGATCTAATAGAAATTGTGGAAAGGATTAAAGCCAATATTGAATATGGCAAAGTGGAGCTAATTCTGGAGAAATGAGTAAGGTTCAAGCAGGAGGGACAACCCTATAAAAAGAAAGAAGGAACCATCAACTTCATATAGCCACAATGACCATTTCAATCCAATCAATTCGACCTTTCAACCTAGACCCATTTTACCATATCAATACCCATCTTACCCACTACCTCCATATCAATCTCAAATTAACAATGTTTCTTACCCTATACCATATACACCTGACACCTACTTCCTACCAGACCAACCCAAATCACCAAATGGCCTATCCTCCCACAACACCTTCTCAATTAACTCCCAAAACTAATGTCATCCCAAAACCACCCATGAATGATCGTCACTTGCCTGATTTCCACATGAGCAATTCTAAGCTATTCAGGCGTTTATGTGGAGATAACCTACTAGCCCTATGTCCTAGGAAAACCTTTGTGCCACCATATCATCGGTGGTATAATCAAAACCAAACTTGTGATTACCATTCCAATTCTCCAGGACACTTTGAAGATTGTTATGGGTTCAAATACTTTAGCATTTGATCGATGGTGCCATTAAGCTAGGAGGAATCAAGACCGCATATAAGGAATAACCTTTTCCCCAATATGGCGGAGGACAAGTGAATTCTATTTGCGGTGGTATGAGAGTCGGGTAGTTGAAAGTGTCAAGCTCCTAATGAAAAGATCCTAGAAGCATTGGAGGCGGGCTATGAGATGGAAGTTGAAGGAATGAAAGGAAAAAGGACAGTAAAAGGATATGAAGATGACCTATTCTGAGTGCTTCGGAAGAAGGAAAGCACCACATAGAGGAATATCCGGAGTTGAAGCTCTTTATCAAGAAAATGATCAAACTAGGGGTGATCGATATACCGAAGGGTATCAAACAAAGTGTCAATATGATTCATCATGCGCCCTACTATTTTAAAGTTTATAACAAGGAGCCCACTTGTTTTTAAGGTGCCCAAACCATTTCCTTATGAAAGTGATCATGGTCCCATAGAGATATGAAACCATTGTGGAGCCTAGTTCAACGATGTTTGTAACGGCATCCCCTAGTCAAAGGCCAGCACCTATCTTCAAGGTGTCTAAGTTGCCTCCTTATCTTTACACTCACACCGATCTGATAAGCCAAAAGCGATTGGAGAATGGCAATGAAACTCTTTCATAGTCTATAACAAATGTTCCAGGATTAAGAGAATTACTCAAAGTGAAGGTGTTATACTCCAAGAATTACCAGAAATACCCCCAAATGATGTCTATAAAGGAGAATAAAGGAAAGAACCAAGAAGATGAAGAAGAAGAATTTCTGAAGATAATGAAACAAAGAGAATATGATGTAGTGGAACAAGCTAAAGAAAACACAGCAAAGATTTCACTATAGTCCCTAATTTTGTCTTCAGAGGCCTACCAAGATGCAATCAAGAAAGTGTTGGATCAATCATATGTATCCAAATATATAACCCGCAATAGGGTTGAAGTGATCGTGAATTCGATCAAAATGTCCAATGCCATCACCTTCAATGAAAACGAGGTATTCTCCATCCGCAAATGCCGAAAGTGCTCCACATCACCCTAAAATGTCAAGGTTGCAACGTTGTGAAGGTATTGATTGACGGGATGGCCTTCAATGTGCTCCCTTACTCCACACTAAAGCAATTACCAGGTCATTCTACCGATTGAACCAAATGGGACAATCATAAAAGGCATTTGATAGGTCACTAGAGAAATCATGGGCCATTGACCTCCAGCTGGAAATGGACCTACTACTTCGTGACCAAATTCCAAGTGATGGACATTGAGCCAGGGTACACAATGTTGTTACGAAGACCCTGGATTCATGAAGCAGGTGTTGTCCCCTCACACTCCATCAGAGGGTGAAGTTTATAAGCGGTGGGAAGTTAATCATCGTCAAAGGAGAAGTGGAATTCCTGGTGACTAAACCTATCACAGTGCCATGTATTGACTACGCTAAAGATCCCTAAGGTCTCATTCCAAAACCTTGAGATAGTTGACTCAAATAGAAAGGTAATGTACATAAGGTGGCTGCTCGAATAATGCGCAAGAGCGGATTGGAAAAGGAAAAGGTTTGGGGAGTCAACTTAGGATAAAAACCCAATCTCCCTTTCTAACAATCCTGGAAATTTGGCCTTGGATATGAAGTCACAAGAGAGCTACGTCTTTTGACTCCACTAAGAAGGGGATTCCACCTATTAGGGACACATTTCCTCACCCAAGAAGTAATGATGATAGAACCAGAAAAATTTAAATTGATTTACCCTAGCCTTGAGCCAGTGAATAACTGGAATCTGACCCTCAACGATCTATTTTTCCATGAGTAATGGATGCTTAGTCATCTCTATTTGTATTTCAATTGAATAATAAAATGATTATGCATGGTTTGTCTTTTCCATTCTCTTGTTAAATTCTTTTACTTCCTTGTTTATCTTTTCTTTTATTTATTTGAATCCATCTCAATTCCAGGGATTCCTCTCCTTCAGAATCTCCATCTTCTACAAATGATTGTGAAAACCCTTCACTGATTATGTGTTACAACACACTTGAAATGAAAATGAGCAAGATGAAGATCCTGACTTGTGCCAATAATTTGCCAAAATCATAAATTCAATGGAAAGGGGATGATAAATCCACACAATGAAGTCATCGAAACTATAAATTTCGAAACTGAAGAGGACAAGAAAGAAGTGAAAATAGTTAACAACCCAGAAAAGGAAGAAATGTTGCACTATTCCATGAATTCCTGGACATCTTTGCTTAGTTTTACAAAGATATGCCTGGTTTGGACCCAAAAATAGTGGCTCATAGAATCCTCTTGATTGTGAGAATGGAACCTAGCGGCAAAAGTTCCAAAGGATGAATCAGAAATGTCGCTCAAAATCAAGGATGAAATCAAAAAACAACTTGATATAGGTTTCTTGGAGGTACCACTCTACCCAAAGTGGATAACTAATATAGTACCTGTGCCAAAGAAAGATGGAAAAGTTAGAATATGTGTATCTGGATTTGATAAAGCAAACCCAAAAGACAATTTTTCTCTCCATCATATAAATGTTCTAGTTGATAACATAGCTAGAGGTCATCAATTCTCTTTCATGGATAGATATTCAGCTACAATAGATCTTGATGGTAGAAGAAGATAAGGAGAAAACATCATTTGTCACTCGTAGGGAGTATTTTGCTATAAGAGTCGTTTAGGCTAAAGAATGCCTGGAGCGATGTATCAACGAGCAATGGTGACCCTTTTTCCATGACATGATCTACAAAGAGCTAGAGGTGTATGTCGATGATATGGTAGCAAAGTCACAAGGAGAAATCATGTGGCAGTGCTTAGAAAACTATGTGAAAGGTTGAGGATTTACAGTTCAAGCTGAATCTCGCAAAATGCACCTTTAGAGCTTCCACGGGAATATTGTTGGCGTTCATCGTTAGCAAGAAGGGCATCGAGGTAAGACAGACAAAATCAAAGCCATCCAAAACATAGTGCCCATGGAGAAAGGAGGTTTGAGGTTTCTTAGGTCAACTTGAATAACATAGCAAGATTCATCTCCAATTTAACTCATACTTGCAAACCAATATTAAAGCTAGTAAGGAAAAACCACAGGTAGATAGGATGATAAGTGTCTAGAGGCCTTTGACAAAATCAAGAACTACTTGTCAAATCCACCTCTCTTAGTTCTACTAACACAGGGTGACCACTCATACTATATCTACCGTGTTGCATGGGTCTATGGGGGAGATTAGGTCAGCATGATGAGTCTGTCGAAAAAGCAAGCCATTTACTACTTGAGCAAGAAGTTTAATGATGTGAGACCAGGTATCTAGCTATTGAAAAGACTTGTTGTGCACTAGTATGGACGGCAAAGAGGTTAAGGCAATATATGTTTTACTATACAACATTGCTCATCTCGAATAGACCCCATGAAGTGCATCTTTGAAAACCCACATATCTCCCTAAGGATGTGCAAATGGCAAGTAGCCCTAGCGAATTTGACATCAAATATGTGACTAGAAAATCTATAAAAAGAAGTGTGATAGCTGCACCTGCCAAGAACCCGCTTGAAGAATAAGTCAATGGACTCGAATTTCCTGATGAAGATGTCCTAGCGTTGTAGAAGAAGACAATGAAAATAAGGAAGAAGAGGGCTTAGCATGGAAAATGTACTTTGATGGTGTAGTTAACATCGGGAATAGGGTTGGAGCATCCTAATATCCCCTGATGGAAAGCAATTCCCAATTGCTATGAAACTAGCATTTGATTGTACCAACAACATGGCCGAATATGAAGCATGTATAACAGGTTGAAGGCAGCAATATCCCTTGAGGTACAATACTTGGAGGTCTAGAGAACTGAGCCTTAATCATTTTTCATGTTAATGGAGAATGGCCAGTCAAAGAGCATAGGTTATGTCATACTATGAACATCTTATGAGCTTAAAAGATGAATTCAAGGATGTCAGTTTCCATTACTTGCCTCGTTACTAGAATTAGTTTGCATATGCCTTAGCTACCTTGGTTGATGACCAAGCTCAAACTGGAAGTGGAAGTAAGGCCTTTGCAAGTAACCATTATAAGAGAGCTAGCATATTATTTTAACATTGAAGAGAGCAGACAGATGACCATGGTTCCACGATATCAAAAGGTTCATTAAGGAAAGAGAGTATTCGACGAGCAACAAATAAGAATGATAGAAAGACACTTAGCAGCTATCCATGTCATTCTTCCTCTGGGAGGTGTTGTATAAAAGGAACCATGATGGAGTCTTATTGAGGTGTGTCGATGCTAGAAGCTAGTTCCATCATATCAGAAATCCATGAAGGTATCTATGGAACTCAAGCTAATGAGCACACATTATCCCGGAGATTCTAAGCAAGGATATTATTGGCTCATAATGGAAAAGTATAGAGTTTGTCAAAAGTGCCATAAATGCCAAATCTATCCTGATCAAATCCATTCCCTCCTCTCCATTGCACACTCTTACATCACTTTGGCCTTTTACAAAGTGGGGCATGGATGTCATAGGGCTAATTAGTCCCAAAGCCTCCAATGGACATTGATTCATTCTGGTAGCCATTGATTACTCACCAAATAGGTGGAAACTGGTCATATGCCAATGTAACATGGAAAGTGGTTGTGAAATTTCTAAAGAACAAAATCATTTGTAGGTACGCGCTACCAAAAGACTCATCACAGATAATGCCACTAATTTCAACAATGCAGAGGTCCAGAAATTGTGTGAGCAATTCAAGATCAAGCATCACAACTTGGCCCCTTACCAACCAAAGATGAATGGGCTTAGAAGTAGCAAGCAAAAACATCAAGAAGATCTTGGGGAAAATGGTAGTCACCTACAAAGATTAGAGTGATATGCGCCTTACGTATTACACGCCTTGCACTTCTAGATCCTCAACTGGGGAAACCTCGTATTCACTGGTGTATGGGATGGAGGCGGTAACGCCCATAGAAGTGGAAATACCATCTTTAAAGGTCTTAGGGGAAGTTGAATTGGAGGAAGGGATAGGTCAAAATGAGATATGAGCAATTGAATATCTTGAAGAAAAATGGCTAAATGTGGTCTACCACGGCCAGATACCAGAAAAGGATAAGCGTTTAATAAAAATTTTCACCCTCGAACATTCCAACCAAGCGATCTTGTTTTGAAGAAAATTTTGCCGAATCAAAGGATAGCAAAAGTAAATGGGCACCCACACATGAAAGCCCTTACATCATCAGATATGCATTTTCGGAGGAGCATTGATCTTGACTTGACATGGAAGGCAAAGTACTGGTAAGCCAATCAATTCAAATTCCGTGAAGAAATACTTTGCCTAAAAAAAAAAGAAAGAAAGAAAGAAAGAAAGGAAAAAATGCTTGCTAGGTTGAAAACCCAGAAGGGCTAACTAGGCAAAAATTAGAACACCAAAAAAAATTAAAAAAAAAAGAAAAAAGAGAAAAAGCAAACCAAAAAGGGATGACAACTCTTAATTGCTATGTTAGAAACCTGAAAAGGTAGCCTATGCAAAGGTGAAGGGTCGGGCCAATAATCAAGAAGCTATGTGGGACATGAAACGGGGCAGTTGAATATTTGTGGATCACAACATATTATTTAGCATAATGTAACATCCTCCCAAGTACAATCCATCCTTAAGCCATGACATCGTACTCGAGAGTTATTACTTATTAATTAGTAGACCTTTCTTAAATATCTCCAGCAAGCTCGATTAATGTGTGAAATGACTAAGCATAATTCTATTAAAACATATTACAAAGAAACACCACATTTATTAAATACATAAGTAAGTACAAAAGGAAGCTCCTCTATGAGCTTTAGTACATATCTGTTTTCTAATACATTTACATACATATCCATTCCACTAAGTACAACCTAATAAAAGCATTAACTACTATACCATTGCAATCCGATTCCTTTGTGTAGTAGCCCCATAGCTCTCCTGGATCAACCTGAGACGACACGGAAACACTAAAACACATAGGGGTGAGAATTATACAATTCTCAGTAGGGCATTTCCCCAAATACACAATTGTAATGTCATCGTCATCGTCCAGCCACTTTGGTCTATTAAGAAAAGGTGGTCATGCATTTTATAATAACGGTTCATTTTTAAAGTTCCAAATCATACTTCCGAAGTGGGTCATTTTTAAGAATCAATATCTTTGTACACATTTATCATAAGCTCATAATCATAGTAAATAATGTCAATTAAAATGATTCGATATGATATACATATGTATATACCAAATATAGGGAAATTATCTTTAATTGCCCTTGACAAATTGAAGAGAACCTCATCTATCTCTATTTTCCCTCTACATGTCGAAGGAATTTCCTCCCTCTCTCTTTGCCCTCAAAAAGTCAAAAGGATCTCATCCCTCTTATTTGCTCTCGACAAGTCAAAAGGATCTCATCCCTCTCTATTTGCCTTCGACAAGTCAAAAGGATCTTAGGTTTCTTTACTTGCCCTTGACAAGTCAAAGAGGATCTCATGTTTCTTTATTTGCCCTTGACAAGTCAAAGATGATCTCATGTTTCGTGTGGCTATAGAACTTAATTCAATATATTATTCACTTTCTTTTTCCAATGATACATAAAACACATACAGGCGTCATTCACAATGCAATTCTCATTTGTGTCTCATAAATCAATCTTTAAATTGTCTAGCATGCATTCATGTGTCATAAGTCACATGGCCAAATAGTTAACATCAAGTATTCATGCCATACTAGAACCAAAATGCCATTACTTCATCAATTCAAAGCATTGTTGCATTTCCAGCATAATGGCAAATTTCACATGTTCATAGTACAATTTATTTGCATATCAAATCAATTAGAGGCTATAAAAATCCTCAAGGACACTTAAATGTGTTCCATAAAAATTTCAGAGCAAAAAGAGTTCTCTAACTATGTAAAAAAATTACACAAATTCGTCAGAGACCACTTAACCTAACTTAGAACGTAAAATTCATAATTTTTAACCATAGAAAATGGTTGAATCAATTCAAAAGAAAAATCAGATTGAACTCCAACATGTTTGAACACTCTGTAAAAATTTCAAAGGAAAAATCAATAATTTTCTATGTTAGAAAAATTATCAAAATTTAAGCTTTAAGCAAAATTCAAATAGCACTTATATAGTCTCAGTTCATTTATTTTTTAAGCGTTAGAGTCTTGTGATCCTCCACGAAAACTCTCAGAGTTTCCTTAGGATGTTAGCTTCAACATATAATTTTTATAGCTCAAAAAAATACCCACAACTATAGAGAAAATTCGTGAACAAATACTGCCGTAGAAAAATAGAAAATCCGCAGCATGACCCAAAATCTCTTTTCAGAAAAATTATTTTTAACATCATCCAAACACACCACCAAAATTCATACATCAATATCCATGTATTATCAACTAATACCATCAAAAATTTTGGACCTAACCCAATCATAAATTATCATAATAAATTTGAAAAGAAAAGGTAAAGAAAACCCTACTTTTAGTGACTTAATGGCTCCTTGGTCCCAAGATGCTCTAAGATTGCCTTCTTACTCCCAAAGCTCCCCCAAATCAACCAAAACTCCTTCTTAACTCAGTGAGGGTGAGGTATCAAGGTAATTTTTGGTGAGGAATAGATTTTAATTCTGTTAGATTTGTAGGAATTGAAGTGTAGAACAAGTTTTGTAAATGAATTTTGAAACTTTAACAACTCTAACTTAGGGTTTATGGGCTTAGAACTCAAGATCAAGCTCTTGAAGATGAAGATGGTGGCTGGTTCTCCTTTTCCCTTTGCTGGCCAAAATTGCTTGTTGGTTTCTTGGAGAAGATATGAATTAATACTTATCCTAACTTAACTTTACTTTATGTTACATAAATGCATGTCTTGTTAAAAAGCATAAAATAGAATGGATGGATAGATTAAATCTTGGTCTTCCACATGTCTCAAATGGATATACATTATCCATTTGTGGTGATTAAACATCTTTCGTGTTAAAAATCACATACCGAAATCTTACCGAATAGGTATCATACCGATTAAACCAATATTACCCGAAAATTAATTCTAAGTATAAAATTTGCATTTCCATTTATTTATAACCTTATTACCATGTTTTTCTAATTTCGGACACCTCTAGGGCCCGAATCTAGGGTTTTGGATGTAACGGAGCCCATGGGGCCCATAAGGTTACTATTCACCCTAGCCGGAATTTTTTTTTTTTTTAACACGTCTCTGAGCCATCGTCATCATTGTTCAACTGTCAATTTTTTTGAAGTTATGACTAATAAAGCTCAAATTAATTTTTAAATAGTTTTTTAAGATCTAGCGAAATTTGTTACTATTCACACAAAACAAAATATCCACTCACAAATATGAAATTCAAATCTTGTGAAGCCAATGAATTAATGAAATGGGATAATCACATGAAATCAAGCACTAAGAAGTCTTTTATTTCTTCTTTCTTCATCTCATTGAGTTTATTGACATCCTGTACATACTTTCCAAGTTGAAGTTCAATAAATTTATCTTTTCATTCCCGATGTCTTTGTTTTCTCTTTCCTCTTCTACCAAAAATCTTTGTTTTATATTCCCTTTTTAAAACCATGCACAATCATGATGTTATAATTGAAATACAATCAATGGACTAATGTGATAACAAATCTCATAAATGATAAGTCAAGTAAAGGGCTCAAACATCAAGATTGAATCGCCATGGAAATAGGACAAATTTGCTTAGCCAAGATTTGGAGAGGACAGCCCAAATGACGGTTTTGATGGACTAAAAAATAATATTTGTTTGAACAAAAATCTAGCAGGTGATCTAGGCAAAAGTGAGCACAATGAAAGAATTAGGGCAAAAGGGGATGCCAAAGCGTCACTAAGAGAAGATTTGTTTGAAAACTGCAATGGGAAGGCTCAGGCACTTTTCATCTAAAGAGATAGCTCACTTGGAATAGACAAAACCTTTCTTGAAGAGCAATGTGAAGATACCTCAAACTGGGACAATTTTAATTTTTGAGAGCTATTGTCATCATTCTTCTCAATGAGCACATCATCACTACATCAGCTTTCCATCAATTCATCATGTCATCACTCCACTAGCTTTGCATCATTTGTCATATCATCATTGCATCAATTTTGCCTAATTCAACATATCATCATCACATCAGTCCTTATCGACATTTCATCAAAATTGCCAACCATTCATCTACATTTGTTTTCATATACAATTAATTTTCACAAAATTTTGCTTTCACGTCTTTATATGCTTTCACATTTTACATGTTTTCACAAACATTATTTTTACAAGTCTTTTAAGTTTCACATTTTACATGCTTTCAGTCTTTATATGCTTTCACAAACTTTATTTTAACAAGTCTTTTAAGTTTCACATTTTACATGCTTTCACAATTTTTACATGATTTCACGTCTTTATATGCTTTCACATTTTACATGCTTTCACAAGTATTTATTTTACTTTCACATGTATTTAAATTTCATATCCCTTTACTTTGTTTTCACAAACATTTACTTTGCTTTCACATGTCTTTAAATTTCACAAACATTTACTCTGCTTTCACAAATTTTAAATTTCACATCTATTTACTCTATTTTCACATGTCTTAAAATTTCACATGTCTTTACTCTACTTCACATTTACTTTCACATTTACTTCGCTTTCACATTTACTTTCATAGATTTTACATTTCACATGTCTTTACTCAACTTTCACATTTACTTTCACATGTGTTTACTGCTTTCACATTTACTTCGCTTTCACAAATTTTAAATTTCATATGTCTTTACAATGCTTTCACATTTACTTTGCTTTCACACTTCACGTGTCTTTACTCTGCTTTCACAAATCTTTAAATTTTACATGAGTTTACTCGCTTTCACAAATCTTTACATTTTACATGTAGATTTCACTTTCACAAGCTTTTACATTTTACATGCTTTTAAAATTTCACATTCTTTTCCACATGCTTTTTAATATTATATGCATAGAGTTCTCACATGCATTTCATTCCATTCACCTTAGCAGTGTGCATTCGTCATGAAATCATCTATGGTCATTCATCACATAATTTCGCATTGTCATCATGTATTCATCCTCATCATCTATTCATCATCATTATTTCATCAAGCAATCATCATTAGCTGCATTTAGACAAAATATGTGTTCATATCTTTACTTGTCTCTTACAATAAAATATTAGAGTCATAAGCTTTATATTTTTCAATAAGAAACAAGTAAAGAGGGGCAACTGTGAACACCATATTTTGTCCAATTTTTTATTTATTTTATTTGTCTCCATATTTCCTGTTTTGTTTTGCATAAAAAAAAAAGAGACCAAAAAACAGCCCATTGAATTCCTTTAGTCTACTCCTCATAAAAAAAAAAGGATCCAGGAAATAACCTATTCTAGTTTGTCCAGAGCCATTTTATTTCAGTTTCATTTTTTATTGCAACCCACACTTTGCTGATCCATTAACCATTAATTAAAAAAAATTGTGTTGGTCGTTCAACCTATGACACACAAAAAACAAAATGGAAAAAGGGAAGTCAAATAATAGGAGTGGCAACACCATGATTATGCTCCTCCTAACTCCTTGCAAAAGGATGAATAATCTTTCGGTTCAGCAAAGGCTGGGAATCCCTACATCCAAATGTAAAGTAGGATAATCAATAATTACCTACACACCATATATACATCCATTTTCAATGAAAAAAAAAGGGAGGAGACGATACCAATAAAAAATAAAAATTTCAAAACTGGGCATTCTAGTATCATGCTAGAATTTTTGTTGCATATGCATGTAGTTCATTAGTTCATCCATTATCCACCACACGTCATCCCATCACCGCCATCATCACAATCACCAGCTACTTGTAATCCGTCAAAAAAACCCAGCTAGAAACAAAGCAAAATCAAGTAATACATCAAAATCAAAAACCACTCCAAGAGCAAAAATCAAAAATATAAAAAAGGGAGGAAGAGTTGCGCGGATCTTTACTTCAGATCCACTGGGGAATGCCTCAACCAAGAACCACCTCATTCTTCCTCTGCTATAGCCACCATCTTCACCCACGGCTAAGGCTGCCACCACGGCCTCCTACTCTTCCTCCCTTCCATTACCACATAACCACCTGAAACAAACACAATCAACAGCAAAAAATAAAAAGGGAACCAAAAATTAAAAAACTAAAAAAAGGGGAAGGCAGGCATCCACTTCTCCCAGCCTCACACGGCCTCATCATCATCAATAACCTAGCATCAGTCGATTCCCTCCTCCTTTTATTGCTTCAAGATGTGCTAACCACTGTGAACAACCGCATCAACTTGTGATGCCACCCTTTAGATCCGTTCTCCCTTTCTCTCCAAGCCTCACGGCACGGAGCCTAACCGCTGCTCCTCCGCGCCATCACCCAATCTCGTGCCACTACTTCCGCTTCTCACCGGCATCATCTTTGCCACAAGCCCGCGATCCTTGCCCTTCAACTTGAGCGACACGACCGCACACCCTTTCCCCTCATGGCCTCGTTCTCCCTTGCGACCTCAATCTCCCTCCAACTACGTAAACAACCACCGTGAGCTTCAAGCCATCGCCGCCTGAGCCATTCCCTTCCCCTTCTTCTACTTGTGATGCGCTCCCTATTTCTCTCTTTTCCTCCACCTCTCTCACTCTCTCTCTCTCCTGTCTCCACGTCTATCTCTTTCTCTATGGGTGCGTGTGTGCGTGTGTTTATGTGTATGGGGGTGTATGTGTGTGTGAATGTAGGGTTAAGGGAAAGGTAGAATTAGGCTAGAAAAATTAGAGATTTTATTTTATATTTTTATTGTTTATATTTTTGGATTAGTGTTTGTTTTATTTTTTTGTGTTTTAGGCTTTACTTGTTGGGTTTGGGTTTGTTTTGGTCTAAAATAAAAAAAAAGGTTTTATTTAATTTGGTTCAAAATAAATCTTTGAGTATTTTGATTACTATAAACAAAAAAAAAAAGAGTTTGTGATATGTTTTTTAGCAACCCTCTTAAATCATTCAAGTAGAATTAAATAAATTAGTTTTAGAAGTGATTTAATCGTGTGAAAACAAAAAATAAAAAGGCAATTTAATTGTTTCTTTGATTTTGAGTGAATTTTGTGCTAATGTTTTTTTAATTGAAAAAGAAAAGAGGTTAAAAAAAATAGTAATTAGGACCCTAGTTTTTTAGTTTAATTATTTTATATGTCTTATGTTTTGTTTAAATTAATTGTGTTTGTTATGTGTTTATGAATTAGATTTGTCAATTCCTATTGAAATTAGTGCTTGCCAAAAAATAATTATTTAAAATTCATCAATATAGAATCATTTTCTACAACGACGTGGCTTTGAGTTCCTCGTTATACAGAGGATATGTCTGTAACTAACAACTATCAAGCCAAAATTAACTTTTTCTTTAAATTTTAATCTCTTTTCATTTATTTATTTTTTTACTTTATGTTTGTATAATTATTATGACTTTTGGGGAAAATAAATATTATTAAAATTATAATTAATTTGCAAAATGAGCTTAGGGTAACCGTATTTATACGGATGTATTAGGTGTAGCGGGATTAGGTTTCCCTTCTCTAATTATAATCAGACTTTCGAACCTCAAATTTCTTTTAAAAAGACCAGTTTTACAAATTAAAAGGTTTTCCAATTTTAGCCATAATTAAAATTGATGGCAACTCCCATTTGTTTTAAAATCGATTGTCATTTTAGTCGTTGCGTCATCTTGGGTGCGTTGTGACACATGGATATAATGAATCGATTTTATTTATTTTTCACTCACATAAACAACCACTTTTTAAAAAGGTATATTATCTACCTCAAATTTTAATAAATATATTTAATATCTCATGTAAATATATAATATATCTATCTTACATTTATATACACTTACTTTGATATTTACCTACATAAGAATAATTCCACTTGGAAAAGAGGACCTCTTAGCAAGAATATGAATCATCTTGGCATTCGATCTTCTTTTGAAGATCTCCTTGTCATCATGATGAACAGTTCAAATGATCATATGTGTCATTTAATCTTTTTAATCAATTTCACAGCCTCCAACAATCACTTCCACTAACCACACTCCTATATTTGAGTAACTTGCAAAGATAGAGTCCATGCCCATACCATAAGTCCCCCATAACCAACTCTACCTTTATTCCCTTGTGCACTTCCATCAATTTTCAATTTCACCATCCATGAATAAGAGAAAGCCATTTCACAAAAAATAGGTTGTCTCCAACTACATTTCTTATTCAAAAAGAAACTTATATAGTATATGCTTGATTTTTGGTTGGGACCTTCTATAATTGATTTTTGGGATACCAGAATCAATTTTGTACTTTTCCATTATGTTTGGTTTTTTGTCAAACTCATTATGTCAAATCAATTCTAGATACGAAGTGAAAAATTATTAATTCTAGGATTTTTTTTTCTCTTACTTTAGACCAAAATCACTTGTCAAATCAAACTATCAAACACAAATTACTTTACTTCAAAATCAATTCTATAAATATAAAACCAAAACACACATGATCGTCTTAATTTTGCATAAAACACCATCCTAAAGGAGGGAGTCTAGGAATAACATTATTTCTATAAACCCATAGCCACGATATAGTTCCACAAAAAAATTTACTATGACCCCAAGTAGTTAAAATAGTGGACCTAATTCCTAAAATCAAGTGAAAAAGTTTGGTTGAATATTTAACACAAAGCATTACCAAATTGTGATATAAGTGGTGCATTCTAATAAAGAATGGATCAAACTTTCCCCCTCAACCATACACATAGTATGTGTGGGTATGAGCTCATTTCCTTCGTAAGTCTTTGCTTTTTCATTGGAAGAAAGTTATGAAGTCTAATCCTAGTCATATATTTAACATTCTTAAGTATGCGAATTCCCAAAGTCAACCCAAACTACTTAACAATAAAGTTGAAATCTATCACTTTAGTAGACAAGAGTAGCATAAAACTATGTAACACTAATGCATCTCCAACAAGTACACCAGATTACAAGTAATAAAGTAGTAAGTAGATTATCGTTCCCACAAGAATAGATCAAGTACTAAGTAGTTTAAGGGAATGACTATTGGGAAAAATTGAATTGAATCTCATAGCAGAGGTGGGTCATGATAAACCTGGGTATCAAATCTTAGGTTTTGCGTTACATAGAACAAGTGTCATCTAGTGTAATCATTGTTATGTAAATGATAGTTGTCATATTTCCACAAAACATGATGCCACCTAGGACTCATGCTAATCATTGGTTATGGTTCTATGCTAATCTAATGTGCTTCTAACTTATAGGTGAAGTGATAGAGAAATTTTAAGGCATCTATTATGGTTGCATACTTGGCCTAATTGGTTTCTACATGTGTTTAATTTTGATGATTTGATTGAGTTTTGCATTATTGGATCTCATTGGATTTAATTGTTAAAACTTGGTTAATCTCGGATTTTACACTCACTATGACCTTTCCATGTTGCACAGATCATTTTGGGCTCTATAAATATTGGATTTTTGTGATTTTGGTCTTCTGAAAGCTAAGACCGAGATCTACAATTTTGGGTTTCACAAGCTTCATCAAATTCGGCCCGATTCATGGCCTAATTGGGCTGAAAAGTTGCGAGCTCGTGTTGACGCGGGTCCAAGACCTTTCCTCACATAATTGGACATATCTCACTCATTTCTATGGAAAGCTTATCCAGAGAGGATTATCTTATCCAGATCAGATTTTGGAAATCTGAAATTGTTTTGATAGATAACATCTGGATAAGATGTAATCCGAGGGGACACTTTTGATTGGAGGAAATCCTTTTTTTAGATTTTTCAAGCTTTATCTTATCTTTTCATTTTCTATTTAAGCCTAAGGTGTTCATTCAAAGAACACACATCAGAACCTATCATCTCTCTACTTGTCTTTTTTTTTCCTATTTAGAAATAGAGCTTTCAATAGATGTCTATGGAAGACTAAACTTCTTTCAATCCTTGATATCATAGATAATTGGTTTGAATTGGAATTTTGTTTTGTAATTTTCCATTTTCGTATGTATGCTTTCCTTTCTCAACTTCAATTTCAAATATGAATTCAGTTATTGAACATGATTATGTTTGAATTATATCTGATTAGATATAGGAAAAATCGTTGTTGAAATCAAGTAAGGCTAAGTAACTGATTAGTTATCCAGGTTAATCAAACTGCATGTAATTCAACATTCATTTAAAATTGCGATTGTGATTTGAAGGTTGTTGAATGATAACTATATGATCATATAGTTAATTTGAGTTAACAGAGTAGCATCCGAATTTGGACTCTTTTAAACCATGATGAATTCTGCAATAATCGTGATGTTGGGATTGATTCTTTGATCAATTGCATTTCATTTCTTTCTCATTTTTACATTCTGAAAATCACAAACCCCCCCTTTGTTGTATTTAGCAATTTTGGTTTGATAACATAACCTGTGTATCCTTAGGAAGAATGACCCAAGTTACCTTATACTACAAATAAGGGGACTTAGACTATTTTGATAGTGGATCGCAGTATATCAAAATTTGCGCCGTTCCGAAGATGCACATATTATGTTATCTCATCTTGTATATAAGTAAGTGTTGAATAATTCTGCTTCTGTTTGTCACTAATAGTGGTTTTGCAGGTGCTGTTTGTTTTTACTGGAGCTGAAATACAGGTAATTTTTGACTTTCTTATATTACCCTAAAAAATTCATAAAAATCAGAAAAAAATAATTGACACAAGGCATTCACAGAGTGATTGCCTTGGGATGCTTATTTTTCCAAATTCCTTCGTTTAGGCCATTTTTTATTTTTTTTTACCGTTTTCACTATTTTTAAAAATGAAAAAATTGGTGAGCTTACTTCCCTAGCATTTTAGAGTAATTCTGTGGTGTTATTTATTTTTTTAAAAAATAGCTAATACGATTTTTCAATTTCTATTTTATTTTGCAGGTATATAGGCTATTTTGAGTTGTGTGCCTGAATTCTATCTATGCTGTTGTGTGTGCATGACAAGGTCTGATCCTAGTGAATAATATGCACATGATCCTGAAATAGATAGAACTTTTCATAGATTGAATAGAGTAAATAGGAATTTAGCATTTCATAATACTATAGCAGGTAATCAAAGTGTTCATTTAACTGATAGTGCATCTGATTGTGTATCTGAAACTAGTATTGATAACATGGCTAATCAACATCAGAACTTTGAAAGAATTAGCTGCACCTGATGTTGCATATCAACCTTTGTGTATTCAATATCCTGAGTTAGAGGTGCCATTTGAGCTTAAGTCTGGTCTAATTCATTTGCTGCCCAAGTTTCATGGTCTTGCAGGAGAAGATCCTAATAAGCATCTTAAGGAGTTTCATGTTGTGTGCTCAACTATGCGACCTCAAGGAGTGCCCAAAGAGCATATCAAGTTGAAAGCATTTCCTTTCTCTCTAAATGAAGCAAAAGATTGGTTGTATTACCTTCATCCAGGTTCTCTTACTACCTGCATGAAATGAAAAGATTATTCTTAGAGAAGTTTTTTCTACATCAAACGCATCCATTAGAAAAGATATTTGTGGAATAAGACTTTTAGGAGACATTATATGAGTCCTGGAGAGATTCAAAAAGTTGTGTGCAACATGTCCTCACCACCAGATTAGTGACCAGCTTCTCATCCAATATTTCTATGAAGGACTGATTCAAAATGATAGAAATATGATTGATGAAGCAAGTGGTGGAGCATTGATGGACAAGACACCTGCAAAAGCCAAAACTCTAATTGCTAACATGGAGCCAACTCAGAGCAATTTGGCTTGAGATCTTTTGCACCAGTTAAGGGAGTGAATGAGGTGACTGAAGGGAGTAAAGGCTGGAAAATAATAATTGAGCTTACTTCTTGTTATACAGCTGTTGGAAGGCACAGCAAATCAAGGCAGCAATCAAATTCCCCCAAAAGTATGCAGCATATGTGCCACCACAGATCATTATACTGATGCATGTCCTACATTACAAGAAGCTGATCAAGGAGTGCAAGACTAGAGTGGCTGGAATGTTCATTGGGCAAAGGCAACCATACAGACTTCAACAACAGCAAAAATATGATCCATTTTCTGAGAGGTATAATCCAGGGTGGAGAGATCATCCTAATTTGAGATATGGTCCTATGCAGCAAAATGTACCACAGCAACAAAGATTTCAAGGAGGACCAGGTCCAAGTCAAAGCAATAAGTACCAGGCACCTCCATTAGACAGGCGGGAATATGATGCAACCCATGCAGTCCAACCAGATCCTACTTTGGAGGATTTGGTGAAACAAATGGCGACCGGAACTACAGTTCAGCAGAATGTGAATTCTATAATTCAAGACCTCCAGACAGATTGGACAGTTGGCAACTTAGTCAATAAGATGAGTTCAGAAGGTTCAGGCCAAATTCCTTCTCAATCACCATCATTCCAAAAGGGAATGTGAGTGCTATTACCTTGAGAAGTGGTAAGGAGTTGGAGAAACAAAAATGAATCTACTAGCAGTAATGAAACAAAAAAATAAAGCTCCAGAAAAAATAGAAATTCAAAAAAGTCAGTGTTAGATTCTAATTTGATACCTCCATTGCCCTTTCAACAGAATAGCTCAAACAAGGAAATCAGCTGAAGTAGATAAGGAGTTGTTTGACACTTTTAGGAAAGTGGAGGTCAACATTCCCCTTTTGGATGCCATAAAGCATATCCCCAAATATGCAAAGTTTCTTAAGGAGTTGTGCACTCATAAGAAGCTGAAAGGTCATGAAAAGGTGAGCATGGGCAGAATGTTTCTGCATTAATTCAGCCCAACATACCTAAGAAGTGCAAAGATCCAGGTACTTTCACAATCCCTTGCACCATAGGTAACTCCAACTTTGGGAATGCAATGCTTGGATTTAGGTGCCTCCATAAATGTCATGCCTACATCAGTTTATAGATCATTGAAGCTTGGAGATTTGAAACCAACTGTGTGGTAATCCAATTAGCCAACAGGAGCACTACACATCCAGGAGGAGTACTTGAAGATGTGCTTGTTCAGGTGAATGAGTTAATTTTCCCAGCTGATTTCTATATCTAGAAATGGAGGATGAGACATCCAGCAATGGACCCACATTGATTTTGGGGAGACTTTTCTGAAAACGCAAAGACCAAGATAGATGTGGATGCAGAACTCTTTCTATGGAGTTTGGTGATGATGTTGTGCAGTTCAACATTTTTGATGCAATGAAACATCCTTCAAAGAGCATTCTCTTTTCTATCTTGATGTCATTGATTTTCTAGTTGATGATTATGTAGATTTAAGCTTTGAATATGATGATTTTGATGATTTTGCTTATTGTGAAGAGTTCAAATGTGATGAGATTAATTCTTTAAATGCTGTAGAAAATGTTTATGCATTTAAAGGGACCACCACTACCATCCATTATGCAGCCACCAACTTTAGAGTTGAAGGCTCTACCTTCACACCTGAAATATGCTTACCTAGAGGCTAATGATAGCTCCAGTTATTGTGGCAAATGATCTCCAACAGATCAAGAAGATAAGCTTGGATGTTGAGAGATCACAAGAAAGCTATTGGCTAGTCTTTAGCTCGACATTCCAGGGATTAGTCCTTCCACTTGTATGCATTGGATATTGTTAGAGGATGACGCCCAAACTGGAAGACGCCACGAAGCGACTAAATCCTACCATTTTGGAGGTAGTGAAGAAGTCAACAAGTTACTGGCAAGGGATCATATATCCTATATCAATAGTGAGTGGGTTAGTCCTTTGCAAATGGTTCCTAAGAAGACTTGGCATGACTTGTGAAGAATCAGAATAATGAATTGATTCCAACTAGAGTCCAGAATAGTTGGAGAGTGTGTGTAGATTCAGGAAGCTAAACCAAGCCACTCAAAAGACCATTTCCCTCTTCCATTCATTGATCAGGTGTTAGAGGCTTGCAGGAAATTCTCATTATTGCTTCTTGGATGGATTCTCAGGTTACCTTCAAATCCATATTGCACCAAAAGACCAGCATAAGACTACTTTTACTTGTCCATTCGGCACTTTTGCCTACAAGAGGATGCCATTGGTCTGTGCAACAGGTACTTTTCAAAGGTGCATGATGAGTATTTTCTAGATCTTTTAGAGAGTTGCATGGAAGTGTTTATGGATGATTTCACTGTTACGGGTCCTCATTTGATGCATGTTTAGAGAGTTTGTCTAGAGTCTTGGATAGGTGCATTAAGACTAATCTTGTGTTGAATTTTGAGAAATGTCATTTTATGGTGACAGAGGGATAGTCTTGGGGCACTTAGTATCTAGGAGAGGCATTGAGACTGATAGGGCCAAGATAGATGTTATTGCTTCTTTACCTTACCCCGTATCTGCGGGAAGTGCGTCTTTTCTTGGCCATGCAGGTTTCCAGGAGATTATCCAGGATTTCAGCAAGATAGCTTTGCCTCTATCCAGTGCTCCAGAAGGAAGTGGAGTTTGTTTTTGATCTACCTTGTCAGGAGGCATTTGATGAGTTGAAGAGGCGACTCACTACAGTCCCCATCATCCAACCACCTAATTGGGAATTTCCCTTTGAGCTGAATGTGCAATGCCTCTAACCTTGCACTTGGAGCCTCTAGCTCAAAGAATTGATAAGATGTCTCATGTTATAGCCTATGCTTCACGGACATTGGACACAAGCTCAAGCTAACTATACTACCATAGAAAGAACTTTTGGCTATTGTTTTTGCATTAGACAAGTTTCGCTCTTATTTACTTGGTTCTAAAGTGATTGTCTTTTCAGATCATGCAGCATTGAAGTTCTTATTGAAAAAGCCAGATGCAAAGCCAAGGCTGATTGTTGGATGTTACTACTTAGGAGTTTGATATAGAGATCAAAGATAGGAGCGGTGCACAGAATTTGGTAGCTGATCACTTAGCGGGTGAGCAGGATCCTAACTTTGCTTATCAAAGATGATTTTCCTAATGACGCTTATGGCTGCATGATACCAACCCTTCCCCTGGTTTGCTGATTTAGTTAATTTCTTGGTTGCATCTTTTACCCCATCATGCATCTAGGTCAGGATTGCTAAATTAAAAAGTGATTCCAAATACTATGTGTGGGATGATCCATATTTATAGAAATTTTGTAGTGACCAGGTAATTGCAGTGCATACCAGATCATTAGATCTAGTCAGTACTTCATTTCTGTCATGCCTCCCCTGTGGAGGGCACTTTGGACCAGCGGACAGCTAGGAAAGTCCTGGACTCTGGTTTCTATTGGCCTATTTTCAGGGATGCACATCGAGTTTTCAACTTGTGACAGTCCAAGAAGGGACCAGCCATTACTCGTAGACAGGAAATGCCCCAACAACCTATTCTCTTTTGTGAGGTTTTTGATGTATGGGGTATTGATTTTATGGGCCCTTTTCCTAACTCTTTTGGATTTGCATATGTCTTGCTTGCTGTTGATTATGTATCCAAATGGGTGGAGGCCAAGGCCACAAAGACTAATGACGCACGTGTTGTTAGATTTTGTCAAGTCTAACATATTTTGCAAGTTTGGTGTGCCTCGTGCTATCATCAGTGACCAAGGGAGTCATTTCTGCAATAGGACCATAGAAGCTTTGCTTCGGAAGTATGGGGTTGTTCATAGAGTTTCCAGCCCTATCATCCACAAACTAATGGGCTGGGTTTTTATAGAGAGATCAAGAAAATTTTGCAAAAAGTAGTGCAACCGAAAGGAAGATTGGAGCCGTAGGCTGAGGATGCTCTTTGGGCTCAAGGAGCTACAAGACACCTATAGGGATGTCCCCTTTCCGTGTTTTGGTAAAGTGTGCCACCTTCAAGTGGAGATTGAGCATCGTGCATATTGGGCAGTGAAGTGTTGTAATATGGATTTTGACAAAAGCGTGTGAAAGAAAACTTCAGTTCAGGAACTTGAGGAGCTTCATTTGGAGGCTTATGAGAATTCTAAGTTTTATAAGGAGAAAACCAAGATATTTCATGACAAGATGATTTCTAGAAAAGAATTCTCTGTTGGCCAAAAAGTGCTTTTGTTCAATTCTCGTTTAAGTTCATCCGAAGCTTCGTTCAAGATGGGATGGCCCTTTTGTTATAACTAACATTTTTCCTTATGGTGCATGGAGATCAAAAGTGAATCTAGTGACAAGAGTTTCAAGGTAAATGGTCATCGTCTGAAGCATTTTCATGAGAACCAACATTGGTAAGGGAGCAACTTGAGGAGGTATCCTTGGATAAGCCCACTTACCCTCAAGTGCAAATTTTTCCACCATAATAAGGGAGTTCTTCCTCCTTTGCTCTTTAATTACACATGTTTCTTTATCTTCTGTTTTGTGATTTATTCGAGGACAATGTGTGATTTAAGTGTGGGGGAGTGTTTTAGAGTTAGGAATTTATCTTTCTAAGTCTTTATAAAATAAAATAAAAATTTGTTTTGGCTTTGTGCTCAAGTTTTCATGACATGATATGGATGGATTCTTAGCATTTTTAGTGAGCATTGATGATCAATTGATGGACCATTTGTGGTAGATTTATCCCTTGAGAGTTTTGAGCCTTCAACATATGAATGACGTTTTCCTTGCTAGTGTGTTTTCACTCATGTTTGTGGTTACTCTAGAACTTGACTTGACTCTTGTTGAAGCTTTTTATTCACATGCATGTAATGAGATGATTTAGGCCATTTTTGTTTTTGTGCTACTTGCCAAATTAGCCTACCTTGCACTGATTCCATTGTTTACCTATTTGAGCCTATTTTAAACTATCCTTTGTTTTATAACTCATTGCAAGCTCATGAAGTGAAAAACAATGATTCACCTAACCTTAGGGAGTAAAAGAGTTTTGGAATGAGTTCTTAAATAAGTTTAGAGGTGTTTGGTTTGAATTCAAAAAAAAAAAAAGCATTGTTGAAAAAAAAATGTGTTCATAGATGTGCATATTGGAGGGTTTGAAAAATAAAAAAATAAAAAATTAATATAAAAAAATAAAAAATAAAAAATTTTAATGAGAGTCAAAATGGAGTTCATTGGTGTTGAATTGTATCTCTTGGGTAACTTTGCATGTCCATTTGGAGTCATTCCTCATTGCTCTTTTAGTCTCTTAGGTTGATAGCTAGTATCCTTTCTTGTATCCTTCCATACCTTAACCCCGCTAACCTGAAAAGTCCTTTTGATCTTTATGTGCATGTGTTTCAAATGTTGATGTTAGAGGTTTGTCAAGCTTATGGTAGTGTTAACATTCATGATGTGCTATGAGGGTAACTACAAGCCTAAACACTTAAGAGTTTTTTTTTAGTGAGATTCTATTACTCTTGGTTCATCTTTTGATTGGATTTGTCTTGAGATGTTGAGAATGTGTTCATAAGTGTTCTGAATTCTTGTGCATAAAGTGCTTATTCCTTGTTCCCAATCATACATTTTGAGGTCCCTAGGATTCAACTTATGGATTTTGCCCAGAGTGCAAAAGACTAAGTGTGGGGAATTTGATAGAGAAATTTTAAGGCATCTATTATGGTTGCATACTTGGCATAATTGGTTTCTACATGTGTTTAATTTTGATGATTTGATTGAGTTTTGCATTATTGGGTCTCATTGGATTTAATTGTTAAAACTTGGTTAATCTCGGATTTTACACTCACTATGACCTTTCCATGTTGCACAGATCATTTTGGGCTCTATAAATATTGGATTTTTGTGATTTTGGTGTCTTCTGAAAGCTAAGACCAAGATCTACAATTTTGGGTTTCACAAGCTTCATCAAATTTGGCCCGATTCATGGCCTAATTGGGCTGCAAAGTTGCAAGCTCATGCTGACGCGGGTCCAAGACCTTTCCTCACATAATTGGGCATATCTCACTCATTTCTAGTCCAAATGAGTCATATAATATGTCTATGGAAAGCTTATCCAGAGAGGATTATCTTATCCAGATCAGATTTCGGAAATCTAAAATTATTTTGATAGATAACATCTGGATAAGATGTAATCCGAGGGGACACTTTTGATTGGAGGGAAATCCTTCTTTTCAATTTTTCAAGCTTTATCTTATCTTTTCATTTTCTATTTAAGCCTAAGGTGTTCATTCAAAGAACATACATCAGAACCTATCATCTCTCTACTTGTCTTTTTGTTTTTCCTTTGTATTCAGAAATAGAGCTTTCAATAGAGATGTCTATGGAAGACTAAACTTCTTTCAATCCTTGATATCATAGATAATTGGTTTGAATTGGAGTTTCTTTTTGTAATTTTCCATTTTCGTATGTATGCTTTCCTTTCTCAACTTCAATTTCAAATATGAATTCAATTATTGAACATGATTATGTTTGAATTATATCTGATTAGATATAGACCGAATTCGTTGTTGAAATCAAGTAAGGCTGAGTAACTGATTAGTTATCCAGGTTAATCCGAACTGCATGTAATTCAACATTCATTTAAAATTGCGATTGTGATTTGAAGGTTGTTGAATGATAACTATATGATCATATAGTTAATTTGAGTTAATAGTAGCATTGGAATTTGGACTCTTTTGAACCATGATGAATTCTGCCAATAATCGTGATGTTGGGATTGATTCTTTGATCAATTGCATTTCATTTGTTTCTGTCATTTTTACATTCTGAAAATCACAAACCCCCCCTTTGTTGTATTTAGCAATTTTGGTTTGATAACATAACTGTGTATCCTTAGGAAGAATGACCTGAGTTACCTTA
>JAMLFY010000249.1:0-48021 GCA_030441495.1 Dalbergia oliveri | reverse complement strand
AGTAGAACAGTATCAGGTTCTAAACCAGGATATTCTCCACATCTAACCCTCATTAATAAGTGTACTGTCACGATTGAAACTATACAACAATATCAAACAAACCTTATTCACTATGTGGAGTCCAAGACGGAGACAAATACATAGATCAGACGACACCATAATATCCTATCATAAATCGCACCTATCTTAGTCGAAAATATACATTAAAAAGATAAGAAAACTCGGAAATGATGAGTAAAAGACCAAACAAGGTATTATGGGTAGACTTGCTGATAGTATTTGCTAAAATCAACTAAGATTAAGGTCTTAGGTCTCCATCTGGGCTAACAGGAAGTAATAATCCGGTTATTGTACACAAAGGCATGTTTCCTTTTGATTTTTTCAGGCGAATATTTTTCAAAAGCTCTCTCCTATAGGCTTTTCCAATCCAAACAGATCTCTCTTATTTGCACAACAGAATTCTCATATCATGTTTACACCTACTATACTAACAGCTTAATTATTGATTAGGAAGGTATATATAAATTAGTCAACGAATTAATGATATACGTTAAATCCATACATCTTTAACCAGAAGAAGAGTATAAATTCTTAGTTGCTTTTAGAGCAAGATAGATATGACTTGTATTACTTATGTGTCAAACAATGAATAGATTAGAGCAACTAAAAATTTCTCTCAAGCGGATATTTTTACACACTTTGATTACACTAATAGTTAGGAAAAAGAGAGCATATGTATTGAAAAGTGTATTTCTATTGTCTATCACATTAAAAAAAAAAAAAGAAGGAATACAAGAATAGCGTAATAAAAATGCCATGGACAACTAAGGCTTAATTAATTGTTCCCAACTGCAAAAATGATGTAAAAAATTAATGTGAAGAAAGCCTGCTTCAGAGTTTGTAATCTTTATCAGAAAGGAAAGAATAAAGAGAAGAGGAAAAGGTGGCTTTATTTTGCAGCTCTGTACCCATGCCATATACATATTCCCTCGTACAAATCAAACAAAAAAAGGCCATACTCCCTCAGAATGTAAAGCTTGCCATCATTTTAGAACATTGAAATTCGTGGCTCAGTTTTCATAATCTTAAGCTCTCTGAGTTAAGTATCTATAAATCAAAACCAATTCCATACACAAGCAGAACAACAACTAGTTACTAGCTCCATAAGCCTACCAGTTGTGGCTCAGGCTTTTTAGTATAAATATGCTTTAAGGACAAAAGTATTCCAATATTTGAAAGCAAATCTAACCCCAATTTGCTAGTTAAGGATACCAACATACTTGAAGGAATGGTTATGATTATAGAAATTGTTAAGGAAATTATTAAGCTTTTTAATATATTTACTATATCGAAAACTTAAAAATCTCATTCTTCAATAAAACAAATTTACTAATTTTGACAGGTGACAGGTTTAAAGGGAAAACAAAACCAATATGGGAGGCTTATCAAGATGATAGGTGTTTTGACTTCTTAATGAAATGTCCCATATTCCATATTCAAGTATTGAAATGCAAAAAATCTTTGTCAAGAGGCCTCTATCCCGATAAGGTTCTCTGCTAGGTCGAGGTGAATTTAGTCGGATTTTTAGTAATAGAATCTAGATACATATGATTTCATCAAGAGGAAAAAATAATGGAGAAACAAAATCTAATAATGGGGGTGTTACTTCTATTATAGACACCTAGCTATAGGCCTATAGCCCTAAACTACATGGACCTAAATGATTGGAATGTGAATGGATCGTAGCCCAACAACACAACAAGTGGGTAGTGGGTCCACAATCATTTCAGCGCCACTATTACACACGTGCACATTACTACTAGCACATTGCATTGTTGTCCTAACACTCCTACTTCAAATTAAATTCATGATCCAAATACTATATTGAACATGTGCCATGAGTCTACGAGCAACTCAAGGTAGGTACCTCAAAGGAGTAAGGCCCAATGGCAATTGAATGATATTTTTCTACTGTGTTAATAGTTAATTACTCTCGAGTCTCAGCTGAAGAGAGTAGAAAGGGGCAAAAACCACTATTCAACAAAAATATTGGGCATATTGATTTTGACTCCAAAACAATAGTCCAAATCCTTTCCACATGAGGCTTGGCTCAACGGGTAGTATCATCTGCCTCTAGTAAGTGCATCCAGGTTCGAGCTCTAGCAGAGCTGGTGGCGATGCCCCCTCCCCACCAAAGAAAAAAAGAGTCCAAATCCTTTTACACAACAATGGTTGTCTGGGTGCAAATATGAAACGATTTTTAGTTGCAGCAGATTAATTTGACTAAAAAATTTAGGCCGAAGTAAATACTGTTTTATAATATTTTAATATGATAGTTGAGATATATAGTTTAAAAAAAAATCTTTACGACTATTTTTAAAAGTAATCTATTTTATAAAGCTCAAATAAAAAGGTAAAAATAAAATTATTTTTTTATAACTAATTAAGTAATTCTTCGCAATCAATTTCTTTATAATTTAATCCAGCCAAGTATATACTTGTTATTCTGTTTTAAAATTTTCAAGACATGTGTTTTTCCGTTTTACATGTATTTTAGGCTTCTTCTTTTTTTTTTTTTTTCTAAGACGTGACTTGTTCAATTATGGTATTCAATCATGGGACAGTTGGGAAAATGGTCATTTCCCCCTTGAAAATCTTCCTTAAAATAGAGAAATATAAGAAGAACACAATTACAATACAAGAATTGCAATGTGGGATTCATTTCAAGATATTATATTTCAATCAATTCTATCATAAGCTAGGTGTACGTAAGCTATAAAATGGATGCCTAAATATACTTCAGAGGACATGACCATGTGATTTTTACCCTTGTATGTGTCACTTTCATAGAAGGAAATATAGAAAAAGCTTCTTGATAATTGAAAAGTTATGGAGGCCAATATCTAGAATGACACATGCATAAATTCGTGGGGAGATTGTGTAGGATCCGTGTGTATACAAAAACTCTAAAATGATGTAAAACTACCATTCCTCACCAAACTTTGTCTTCACTCGTCAAGTTAACGCTTGTTTGGTTTACATTCTCCTCCCAACAAAATGATAAAAAAAAAAAGCTTTTCAATACACTTTTCTCCAAAATAATAAAATCGTTAGTTCTCTCAAAAGTATTTTTGTCTCTTCCAAAAGTTAAAACAAACAAGCCTTTAATCCCCTGGCCTCTATAAACAAAGATAACAAGATGAAATGATAAACAAAAATTCCACCATAATCAAGCTACCAATACAATATTTGCGGATCTTCTTATGTTCCTTAAACTACAAATATTGTTAAGATTGTTATGTTATGAAAAAGAAAGACAAAAAAGACTGGCAGATTAATACAATATTATAATAAATTTTATTATTATGATAAAAGTTGTGTCTTTGTTTTCCTCTCATAAGATAGTATGAGAGAATACTAACATCATGGGCTAAAAATCAGTGAAAACTCTACTCATTAATATGCATCAAACATGCTAAGTTAGGAAATGCACCCGTATTGGAGACGTGATCGTAACATATTCTATCCAGTGCTTCATCGGTCCACACATTGGACAGATAACAAAATTTACCTCCTCTAGTCTAAACAAAATACAAAAATCGAACGGTTTCTTCTAGTTATTCGTCTTTCATTTGATACACGTATGAAATGAGGTCAACAATGTTCTTTTCTTCGGGAAATTTATTCTTCTTCAGTTCAAGTTTGTATTTTATATGTAAATAAAATATAAAATTGTATATGTGCTATGTTTGTTATCTAGCTATTAGAAGCATTCAAAAGCCGGGAACCCAGTTCCTTGTCCATTATACCTAGTAAGGAACTTTGAATATATCAGTCCCTATGTAAATCTAGAAGCATGGAAAGTGGGATGAAGATTGAAGATAGGACAAGTGGTATTTTGAATTTTCTTATGCGGAACAGTGAAACATCACCAGCGGTCAAAATCTATTCACAAATGAAGAATTTACGTGCCGACTGAGAAAACGAAGGTGCCATTGTTGAAAGAAACTAATGTGAACATTGACACATGAGAAATGGAGAAACTGCGTGCCAACTGAGATAAGGAAGGTGTCATTGTTGAAAGAAACCTAAGTTAGCATTGACACATGACTGCATGAGAAACATTTTCAACTAGAAATTCTTAACGGGAGAGTTAAGTGATTTACCACGTTATGAATGTTTGTGAATAAGGACTACATGTTGAAAAATTTATAATTTTTCAGAACTTCCTTTTGTATCCGTAGGATTGGAGTGCTTTTTCTATAAGACACCTTTAAATTTTATAAAGATATCTGATAAATTTTCAGCTTTCTTTAAAGCAACCAAATTATCTATCCACTCAATTAGTAATCAATTTAGAAACCTTACAAAGCCCCTAGATGACAATAATGGCTATAAGACAAATTCAAAATTATGGTGGATTTGACGAAAAAATAAACCACTCTGGCCTAGACCAGCAAATGTCGGCCCAAAGGACAAAGTAGTGGGAACATGAGAACATGTCAGACCGTGTGGTATGGCCTGAAAATATGAAAAGATATTCACATTCACTTCGTGTGGTAGAACGCATAAAGCGCTGCACTGAAAAGAAAAGAATAAGATGCATATTTTTTATCTTTTTAAAAAAGGGATGCTTGCCTCAATAAAAAAAAAAAGGGATGCTTGCAAAGGCTGGCCATGTGCTTTTTCATACAGTATCTAGAATGCATAAAATTTGTTAGCAAATACGTTGGAATAAGATACTCTTCTACTTTCTCCAGCACCTCCTTTGCCTTTTCATGTGTTTAATTGGAAAAGAGACATTGATACTTCAATGAACGAGTATTGCTGATGTAGCATTAAAAGTGGATGTCTAATTAACACACTCCATCACTTTTGGATATGAGATGAGTAAAGAAAGTTGAGTTCATCATCATATTCAATAATGATGAAATATTTCAATTGGACACTTTTAGGTGTTAAAATAACATTTTTTGATGAATTGACAGTACTGTTCCTGTAGCATTTTCTTATCTGCACAATATACAGTTTTATGTACAAATAAAGTCCCAACAAAAGTACTGGTTTTACCAAGCAAGTTCCAATGAATTGCTGTAACCAACTTAAAAAAGAACACTAGATGGGCCATAAACCCATTTCTATGCATAATTATTTTGAATGAAGATATGCTCCCAATATATCAACACATACTCTTAATTAGATCTGCATAAAATGAACCAAGGTGATGGAGGGTAAAATAAATTAAAATAATCATGGTTCAGAGCCTCAAGCAACCCAATATGGATCAAGTAATTGACTGTGACACATCTAAATATCAAACAGCAGAAGACATCCCTGAGCCAAATAAATTTGGAAAAACAAAATATGAAGATCATAAGATGCTGCCTATTTATAAGACCCTTCTAAAACTGATAGTAATAGGAACCTCCTATGTATCAATCTCAACTGGGTACCTATCAATGCAATCTTCCCATGGACTCTTGGGTGAAGCCTTCACATGCCTCAGTGCCTGCCACACAGCACTGTTACACTTAAACCCACTCCCAAATGCAATCTGCCACACCCGGTTCCCCTTCCTCATCCTCCCTTTTGCCTCAGTGTAAGCCAACTCATACCAAATTGAGCTTGAGGAAGTGTTCCCAAACCTGTGAAGTGTCATCCTAGAAGCCTCGACATGCTCAGGGAGAAGCTGAAGATTCTTCTCAAGCTCATCAATCACGGCCCTCCCACCAGCATGTATGCAGAAATGATCAAATGCAAGCTTGAAATCTGGTATGTAAGGCTTCACCTTAGCATTGAAGAGCTTCTTAACAACCAAGGTGGCAAAGAACAGAAGCTGCTCACTTATAGGGAGAACAAGGGGACCCAGAGTAGTGATATTAGTCTTGAGAGCACCACCAGCAATAGCCATGAGATCCTTTGACAATGAAACACCAGTTTTCCCAGCATCATCCTGCTCCTGATAAACACACCTAAATGCCTTATCATCTGCACCTTTATGAGTCCTCACAACATGAACAAGCTTGTACTTTGCCCTCCTCTTATCAGATCCCTTATTCGAGAGCAAAACAGCAGAACCACCAACTCTAAACAAGCAATTAGGAATCAACATGGACTTCTTGTTCCCAAAATACCAATTCTGAGTAATGTTCTCAGTGCTAACCACAACAGCATAAGTGTTCCTATGAACCTGAAGCATGTCTTTAGCAAGATCAATGGCTATGACACCAGCACTGCAACCCATACCCCCTAAGTTGAAGCTCCTGATGTTCCCCCTAAGCTTGTACTTGTTAACAATCATAGCAGAAAGCGAAGGAGTAGGATTAAACAAGCTACAATTCACAACAAGAATCCCAATATCCTTAGCCTTAATCTTTGTATTAGCAAAGAGGTTATCCAAAGCACCAAACATAACCTGCTCAGCTTCTTCCCTAGCAGCAGCCATGGAAGGAGTAGGAGGGATGTTATGCATGGCCTGAGGGACATAGGTCTCCTCACCAAGCCCAGAACGTTCTAGAATCTTCCTCTGGAACTCAAGAGAGCTATCATCAAAGTCACCGGTGAGCCTAGAATGTTCCATGAACTGAGTGAATTTGACACTGAGATGAGAAGGGGGTCTGTAGAGGGAATAATCCACGAGGTAAATGGATCTCGGGCGTGTCATGATGTAAACTGTGGATCCGAAAACGAGGATTGCGGAGCAGGTGATGACGCTGACGAGGTTGTACTGAAGGTGGAGCCAAAGATGGTGAAGGTCTTGAGGGTTCATCTGGGAGGCTTGGATGATGATGATGGACATGAGAGGGATCAAGAAGAGGGTCAAGAGGTGGGTGATGAGGTAATGGTAACCGAGTTTCACGTACTTGAGATTCACGCTCTGGAGAAAATCTGGTAGCCTTCGTGTATGGTGGATCTGGACCCCTCCATTGGCGGTGGTGGTGGCGGCGGCGTCGGAATCCATGATGTGGGTTTGGTTCAGAACTGAGGAAAGTTTGAGACTTTGATGAGAATTGCTGGTGGGTGTGTTGTGGATTGGATTTGGTGTATATAAGGTGGATCTGGGTAAGTGAAAAATTTTGATTTTTCTTTTTGGGGGTGAGGAACGGGTATTACCAAACTAGGACGAGGAGGACATGAGAATGGACCACGTAGTAGTACAATGAACAATGAATGAGAGATGTTCGAAAAGGTGATGTGTTTCGGTGTTCTGCAACCTCAGTTTATGTTATGGCTGTGTGTCACACACGCACTCTCTCTCTTTCTGTGTGTATTAATTGAGGAAAGAAGAGAGAGAGAGGGGGGGGGGGGAGGGGGTAACAAAAAGGGCGGTTTGGGTGGTGAATATGAGAGAGAGAGAGAGAGAGAGAGGTGGCGGTCAAAGGAGGAGGGGGGAATGGGGGAGCGGATGGTTCAATGAGGCCTGTTTGTTGCTGTTGTTTGAGAGGCTTGACTTTGTAACTGACACCGCACCACACAACCAGAGGCTGAGCTGTGTGGTTGTTTGTGTTTTGTGTTTGGTGTTCTCTAGTGGGAGTAGTGCTTCGAATCGAATCCTTACTTAATTGCAGGGTGTCTGTTTGATGCTACAATTAGTATGGCTCAGCTTAATTACGCCTGATTTCATTCCTAATATATCTCTCATCTTACCTTCCTTATTTAAATTTCATCTCTGTCCATGGCATGTTTTTTTTTTAAGAATTTTTCTTCAAGTAATATCATTTAAACTCATCATAATACGTGACTTATTGTGCTATTACACTTTTATTTGTTATTGTATAAAATGTGAAATTCAAGTTAAATGGGATTTATATCCTATTTAAAAGCTCATATTCCTAAAAGATAAATGTTTAACCTCCCTTTTTTATTCATTAAGCTTTAGGTTGAGGGTAAGGCCAGTGTAAAATTTAGAATTATATATGTTCACAAACTCATAGAATAATTTTTAAAATATTTATTAGAAATCACAAGTCCACAGAAAAATGTGATAATTAAAATAAAATCATAATAACATATAAGTGAAAGACCAATCAAAAGGGATTTGATCGTTATTTATTCTTCATGTTAGTTAATTGTGCTCAAGGATGCTATGCGAATCAAACTTCAATTTTATATTTACTAAACTTTAACTAATATGATTTCCTTTATGTTTATTTTATTTAATTTCCTTTATGTTTATTACATATAACTTTCTTTTAATATCAATTTTTTATTCACAACAAATAAATTTAAGATCTTGTTCAAAGAAAAATACCGAACTAATCGAACTAACTAAACATTGGTACTTTGATGAAATATATAAATTTAAATTATGAATCCAATAAAAAAAAAGTCTAATTAATATAGAATCAATCGATTTACTGTGCCAAATCGGGTATTAAGTGTCACTTTAGATTTTTGGCAAGATGAATCATGCTCCAAAATAATCACCATCAACACATTTTAATCTACTATTAAAAAAATATAATTTTAAATTAAAAAAACATATATTTTATTTAATAATAAATAAAAAAATATCAGTATTTCATAAATAATTAATACAGATAATATTTCTCCTCTCCAAATTGCCCAAATTGGTGGTCTATAAACAACTGTCAGGGGCTGCTTTCAATTTTTCCATTAACAACCATTCATTCAACTGGGTAGCTAAGCACATCACAATATTCAAACGTCAGACGGCAGCGATCATGAAATGATGATGATGGTAACCCTTTACACTTTTGACCACGAAAAAGTCTAATGATCACACACACACGAATTAATTGACTGACAAAGCCAAATGATTAGACTGGCAGTCCCCATACCAATGTCCAGACCATGGCACTGCCACACCTTCGTTTCATTTCCTTCACACCACATAAGATGCCTTCTTATTTATTTGTTTCTAGTATGGTTTTGTTCTTTTTATTAGGATGTTGCACTTGGTTAATTTTGATTTATTTTCTTGTGGCTCACAGGGTATTTGAAATTGCGCATGAAATTAAGGTTTGGAATTGAAATTAAACGGTTCAATTTCAATTATTTTTTATTTGGAGTAATAAATAGAATGAGAAGTATAATTTCACAATCTAATTATATACATAGCAACAATCTAATTCTATGAAGTTTAAAAATAATTAGAATATATCATTCTTAATTTTTAATCCATAATAGTCAATTCAAGGCTTATAAAATATTTATAGTTTATATAATTTTTTCTTTCTCATCTATTTGTTAATAATCATGTTACAATTCTTTAATAAAATTAAATTTAAAATTTGAAATCAATTCCAACTCTTTTAGAATTAAAATTGAAATTGAAATTCCATAATCAATTACAATTCCAACTTCCAATTCCATGCTCCAAGTCCATATCATTAATAAGATTGCACATTCTTTGTTTCAGGCGTTGCCATCGCAATGAGTTTTCTTAAACTATTATATATACATCTCCTATTCCGTTACCCTCTTTGGGATTGGAAGTTGCATTAAACCATAATTGACATGAGAAAGGAGGAGTAATAACCCCACAAAAACAATGGCAACTACTCCATCTAGTCTATAATATAAATCGTTTTTAAATTTTTTATATGATCTAAAATATAAATTATTTTTATATTTTAAAAAATATTAATTATTTTTTATTCATTTTATCTCTGTATTTATGATAAATGAAAAAAATAAATATGAGTATAATTATTTAATCAAAAAATAATTATAATAAATAATAAAGAATATTTATATTTTTATTTTATTTTATTTTAAAAAAAAATCAATAAAATTTAATTACGATCTTAATTGTCATGTATATCTTCAAACAAGTTATACTACGGAGTGAAAGGAGAATCAAAAGCAACAAAAGATACTTATCTTAACCATGAAACCAAGGAATTTCGCATATCAGAGCAAGCCCTGCATAGATTAATGGATGGTGCACATGACCATGACATTAATGTATATTTGTGTTGTATTCTTTCTTTTTGACGCGAAAATCATGGTCCCCCTCGTTGTACACGGCTGATTCTTATTTAATAGAGAATTAATTATGGGCCTTGGACCCTCCCTATAATTAAAAAAAAAAAAAGAGAGAATTAATTAAATATAAAAAAATTCAAATGGCACTCCAACGCGCAAAGCGTGCCCCCTTTTCTTGAGAGAAATGGTAATAATACTCATAAGGTATGAGATATTATATTAATTAATGCTACCTATCATTTAATAGGATATGAATCATATTTAAATGAAGTTAATGTAATAAATAATAAATAAGTAAGGATTGATTTCTACTCTATAAATACAAATAGCACTACTCTTTTATAATAGTTTATTTGGAGTATGTCAATTACTGAAACTTGAGATTAATTGATCATCTACACATATCAACATATGCAGACCTTTTTAATGGCATTGTCTTTGCTTAAAAGTTATGTTATTTGTATTTAATATGTAAGATCCATACCAACCCATATCTCATCTATTATTGGATGGGATATATTAATATATATATAATATATTTATATATAATATATATATATATATATATATATATATATATATATATTGTAATTCCTAGTAATGTGAACGAGCTATATGATGTGATTCTTCATTGAGAATCATACATGAAATGACTCAAAAAGGTTAGGTAACGCTTGTTTCAAAGTATATTTAGTTATTTTCATGAATAATTATATAAGAATTATGTGTTTTTGTATTTGTTAAAAGTTATATAAAATTATTGTCGGGCATTAGCTATTCCCTAAATTTTTTTTTGTGATTTAGTAAGATCTAATTTCATAATGAAAGGCGGGGGACTAAATGATAGTTAAGCCAAATATAAAAATATTTTTAATTATTTGACTTTCCTCCAGATCTTCATTATACAAGCATAAATTCAGTAAGCTCTCAATAAAAATTTCTTTTAATTGTTATGTTGATCAAGATGAATAAATTTTAAGAAATTAATTGTTAGTTTTATATTTTTTCTAGAAGTGTAATTTCATTTTGAATTATAATAATAAAAAATGTGTTAGGGGTCATTTAAAAATTATGATATATATTCCTAGGAATATATATATTACAAAATAAACAAGTTTAAAATTCATTTATGGTAATCTTAATAAATAATTTGGGAAAAAATTTAATTCTAAACAAATAATTTTTTTAAAATATCCAAAAATAATATTTTCAAAAATATCATTTCCAAAAATGTGATTCTCGTGAATATAATTTTGAACTTTAAGACAAATGCCCCTTAGAGATAATTATTCTAATTGAATTTTGTTGGCCGCAAAAATAGAGGACGGGTAGGTACAACAAGAAAAACAAAGGAATAAAAATGTCTGAAATAAAATAAAATTACATGAAAGGGAGCTATTGAAAACGAGAAATTGTGAACAAATGAAATCAAAATAGGAAAATAAACGAAAGCTAATTATGGATATATAAAGTGGTTGAGCCTACTATAGCTGTGGTTATCTCCTGTATACTTTGAATGTGAAGTTTCATATTCAAATTCCATCATCTTTCTTCTCCAATCCTCTAAGAAGAATTTCTAATTATAATGACTTTGTTAAAATAAAATTATGGATATCCAAAGCAAGAGACATAATTACCGAGTTGTCCAAAATATGAAGTGAGATTAGATCTGTCTTTATTCCCCAAAAGAAAAAGAAACCAAAAAAGTAGAATGCAGAGTGGCGAAGGAACGTGATTTTGTGGTGGTGGTGATTTGATTTGATTTGATGCCTTTACATTTGTTTTTGTTTTTTTGTCATTTTTCTTATTCCTCTCAAGTCCAATAGGACATTCTTGGAAAACAAAAGATATAAAAGTCAAAAAAGGGGGAACAAGGAAATGAAGCATAAAACGGGCCCAATTTGAAATAGAATCTGTCCGGTGATAGTGTATGGACTATGGACTAGCGGGGTAAGTTTTGCTGATTCATGTGAAAGTTTTTTGCAACTTTTCGATTAACTCATCCATATGAAAGATGATTACTACAAAAATTTGCATTTTGCCTTATTGGTCAAAGCTTCTTTTTGCTTTAAACAATAATAACGGGTTAATTTGTGCTACAAATAAGTGTCCATCCCAATGAATCATTAAGCAAAATGGACAGGTTAAAAGGCCCAAAAGAAGTGGACCTAATCATGCACTAGCTTAAACACTTCAGGGCTTTGGGAATTGGGATTTTTTAGTGCTGAAGCCTATATCAGGACCTGACACATACACAATGGCTTCATCAAAATATTCAGAAATCTGAACTTGGCTCCTCATATGAATTGGGCCTTCAAACATTCTGTGTGGATCATGACGCCATGTGTGTAGCTTATGAATTACTTTTTAATTGATCAAAAAATGATGAAGTCTCTAATTTGGTCTTTGAACTCCTCCAAAGTGTGAGACATTTTTGTCACTGAGCACATAATTTGGAAGACCAAAGTCTCCAATTTTGATTGTTTAGAGATTAAAGTGTTTTAAATAATGTTTCGACCCAAAAAAAAAAAGGATAATGAGATTGATTTCATTAAGTACATCTTATAAATTAGCCTAAATTTTTACTGAATGAGACATTGGATTCAGAATAATTTTTTAACATAAAAAGTTGAAAATTTTCGATATAATAAAGTTGCAAATATGGTTTTTTGAGAAAAATTAAAAAAGAAATGGCATGCTACTGTCATTTTTAAAACGATTAAAGGTTCCCTAAATTATTTTGGTCAAGCTTGAAACGTTTCCGTAAAATGATGACATGTATTCTGATTGTTTTCTTCTTTTATCAACAATCGTTGAATATGCTGTAAATAATAATAGAATAAGAGTGAATACATGATCCTTAAAAAAAAATAATAAAACATAGACTAATGACTTAAGAAATAAATATTTTTGTGGTACTCCACAATTAAATTTTCTTTTATGGAAAAAGGAAAAAATAAAATTTATATTGAAATGAGTTTTTATATGTACAATATATGAAACTTACTACAAATCTTTAAAATTTATCTTTTATGACTTCCTTGTTAGTTTATTTATCAGGAAACATGTAAAAATATTTTACAAATCAATTTGTCCTAAAATTCCTGAAAAATATTGAATGAAAAATCAATTTGTCCTATATTCTAAATTCTCAATGGTAAAGAATCAAATACATTTTTATTTTCTAGAGACCAATATGTCTTAGCTGACATTTTTTTTCCAAGACTAAATTGAGATTTATTCGAAGAATGAAAAAAAGAGAATTACGTTTTTTTAATATTAGAGAGAATTGTGTTGAAAAATATTTTGAATTCTATCCTAACAAATTAAAAAGAAAAGTTAAATATAAGAACATCCTTGTTCAACTTATTGTCGCATTGAAAAACACAACTAAGAAGGAAATGCCAAAAGTTGGGATTCCATTTCCGATGGCACAAACCCAATTTAATATAAAAATATTATTTAATCACTCAAAAAAAAAAACAGGGGTCCAGTGGGATAGCCATTTTATGGGTAACTGTCCCAGCTTGAGTAAGCCAGGTTTAAGCCTAGGCTGACCTGTTTACATATGTGTGTGTGTGTCTAAAATTATATTTTGGTAGAGAGAGACTCAAACCAGGGACCTTGATTTTGATAAAACTTATATATATGCACTAACTTAGCTATTGTTTAATTTACACAACTAATATATTTCATACTTGTATTTGTTTGTCAAAATAAATTAATTAAACAGTAGTCATTAACTACTATGTTTCAAATCACATATGAGAAGAGAGAACTTAGCTACTTGTTTATATTTTCACAACTTATTTCAGTTGTATTTGTTTGTCAAAATTAATTAATTAAACAGTAGTCATTGACTTTCAAATTTCACAGAAGAAAACTGAAGCCAACTTATAAACCCTAAGCCTCTCTCAGACCCTCACCCTCACACCCTCCCCACTCCCCACCCTCACCCCCACACCCCCAACGCCTCAGCCTCGCGCGTTGTCACTGCATCAACCTCCCGCAACTGCCCTCGCACCACCTTCAGCCTTGCATTTGTCAAACCAGCCTTAGCCTTAGCCTCGTGACAAGGCCACCTTCCTCTGTTCTCACGCGCGATGGATGTCGTTGTTGTTGACGTCGCTTTTGTGGAGGCCTCCCTTGCTCGCTGTTGTGGTCACCACCTTAAGTAGCGCTAGCTCCATCATGACACTGCTTAGAGCTAGAAGGAGCTTGTGAACGATGATATGTGGTGTTCGACCGTTGCATCTCTGCTTAGATCCAGTGGTGCTCCGGCCATCGTTGTTGCATCCGTCAACGATTTTCCCCAATCAAACCTGTTGCTCTTCATCATCGGATTGCTACTAAGATCTAGTTCGTCTTGTCCTTTTACAGGATATATTTTTGTGATGGTTGGTTTATTCCTGATATTTCTGTATTGAACTGAATCTCTAACGGTTGTTGTTGTTGATTTGCAATTTGTTTATTTTCATATTTTTGCTGTTGTGAATTGCAGAATTTCTGGTGTTGAAGTTGTTGATGATGAATCCTTGATTTGTGCTTGTTGGCTCTGTTCTTCCATTTTAGTGTTCTTGCAGATTTAGCATATTTGTTTATTTATCTTCAATCTCTTTTTTTATAGATAAAAAATTTGAACTCAAGATTCTCTCCTTTATATTTGATTGAATGAAACCTGTACATAAATGTATGTTGTAATGTTAATGTTTTTGTATCCATTATGGTGTAGATTTGTTAGGTGATAGTTTATAGTTTTGTATATGATTTTCTCTTAAAATTGTTCCTGTAGTAAGCTTCCAAAGTCGATTATTGTGAATATTTTTGGTGCTTTATTAGGCCAAATCAGGCCCAAAAAACTCTTAGGCCAAATTCAAGCCCAATATCCTACTTACAAGCCTGACCTGTTTAGACAGCAAAATCTGACCTGACCTGTCCCACCCCTAATCCCAGTATCAAAACAACTCTAGAATCTAGATACAACAGATCCGATAAAAAGAACTGCCTGCAATACTTAAGGAAAAAACACACAAAAAAGAAAATGTAATCAAATCAACCGGAAGTGCAATCAAATCAACTATTCTAGGTACTATTTACTCCAGTTACAATTCCAGGGCAGGTGTTTCCTCTTCAATGTAATCAAATCAACCGGAAGAACTGTTGTACCCTGTCAGGGACCAAAATGAATATACACATTTAATCACTCCGTATAAAACAAGTTTGAAGTTAATCAGTACAGCTCAATTAGTTCGAACAGATTTGTTCACATCTTATTTTATTCAAAGACCAGTTCGCAGTTGATCCCATTATGTTAATTCACACAAAAAAAAAAACAGAAGAACAAAAGAGGAAAATGTAGAAATATTTTGCTCTTGATTTCTGACTTATCTTACAATCGATCGTTTTGTACACAACCAGATCCAGAGGTCAAAAAACCAGAACCACACCAACTAGAACCGCAGAACCAGAGCCACATCAACACTGACGGAATCATAAAGACACTACTCAAAACACATTCGAAACCCTAAAAGTAAACGACTAGTTGCTCGAACATTGTAATCAGAAACCCCCAATCCCAACCCTAAAACCCATTGCATCTTCTACCAAATCCAAACACCAATCACTCAGTTCCTCCAGCTTCCGTCAGAGTCACCGCCACCCCGGGAGTAGCGGATCCACCGTCACCGTAGCCACGGTCCCTTCCGCCACCATAACCACCTCCACCGTAGCCACCACCGCCGCCGCTCCTGCTGTATCCACCTTCACGACGGCCACCGCCACCATATCCACCACCACCGCGGCTGTATCCGCCACTGCCTCCGTATCCACCTCCGCCGCCACCGCTTCTTCCTCCTCCGCCTCCGCCACGAGACTGAGCCTCGTTCACGGTGATGTTACGGCCATCAAGGTTCTGGCCGTTCATGCCGTCGATCGCGTCCCTCATCGATTGCTCCGATGCAAAGGTCACGAATCCGAAACCTCTAGATCTACCAGTTTCGCGATCGTTGATGACCTGAAAACCACAAAATCACGAAATCGAATCAGATCTGAACGAAATTCCTCACGAAAAAGAAAAAAAAGAGAACCGAATAGAAACCGATCGATCTTCGCCTTTGAAACACAAAGATGAAGATGAACGTACCTATTGGCGGATAAAAGAATCATTATAGTAACAGAAGCAGTAACAGAGAGATCAAGTAGTAACAGCAAAACAGAGATCAGAGATCACAGATCAGATGAATGGATCGTGGCAATAAAAATCACAAAAAATCCAAATCCGAATCGGTGCTCAAAACTCCGATCGATGCCTGCAATAAACGGACCTTCGATTCAACGATCTCGCCGTAAGGAGAGAAGGCTTTCTCTAAGGCGTCGTTGTCGGTGGCCCAGGCGAGCCCACCAACGAAGCATCGGAACTCAACATCCGCGGCAGCCATTGAAAATATCTCGAGCCTAAGAAACCCTAGAAATTTGGGGACACAGAGGGAAGAAGTGGAAAAGAAGAGAAGGCACGAGGAAAAGGGTTGAACCCAAGGGCTTGCTATATAGCTTGGGATTTTAACTAGGGTTACGGGCTCATGAGTTCAACTTGGGTTAAAATTGTGGCCGTGTTTGGTTAGTAGTTGGTTATAGGCTCTAGCTAGCTGTGCGTGTGTATTACGTATAGTTTCGATTATATCACTCCTTCATTATAGGCAATGAAATCTTCTCTAATTTCTCATTTGGAAAACTATTCATAATTTTTAATTATTATTTTAGATTTTTTTTTGTCCTTAATAAAGTATCTAAATATATTTGGAAAATATATAAATTTTAACGAAGAATACTAGTGTTGAAGTTGAATGAAATTGATATAAAAAAAAAAAGAAAGTTAAAATGAAGAAGGAGGGGTGACGGTGGTGGAGAGGTTTGGGATGATATTAAAAAGATAGTATTGATTTATATTTTATTCGGATAAGGTATAAACTCTCTCCAAATAAATAAAATTTATATTCAATAATAAATAAATGTAAATTACATGATATTTATATATGGTTAGTATAAATAATATTTTTAAAGTTGCACATGTGGTGTTAAAAAAGGTGAGCGGAGGTGGGGCCCAAAGTCACGTTGTGATAACGCTGCTGATGTTAGTGCTGCCGAGATCACGGAATGACTGGCTCCAAAATATCTCTCGTTTCGCTTTTCAAACCTAGAAAATATCTCACATCTAAATGACGCATGTGTCCTTCACTCTTTTACGGAGAGCACTCTTTCTTCTTTCTCTCTTCTCAAGCGAGACGCTCTCCCAATCAACACGTAATCCGACATATTTTGGATGGGAAACTGCTCTGTTTAATTTTTGAGATGGCGTTTCTAAGCAATTTCTTCCGATACCATTGATTTATTGAGGACCACACCACACTTACAACTCTGGAGACTAGTTGAATGGTGTGAGATTCATGTGGAGGAAGAACATCTCTTCCTCTTTAGAGATATAGAAGTATTTTTCTTGCAGGGTATATAGTATAATCATGCTATAAAATTATAAATTAATTTAAACAATAATTAAAAAAAATGTATTAAAGCTTAAAGCTTAAATATTAGAATATAATAATTTTCAATATAAATACACTTAAAAAAGTATTTTTTTTTACTTAAAATAAATTATCAACATGAATTTATAATATGTAAAAAGATCAAATATATATTTATTTATAAAAACCAATTTGAACATCATACGATAAAAAAAATGTAATAACTTAGCTAGGTTTTTCAAAGTCAGTAAGACAGAAAAGAAATTCTCAATAAGAAAAAATTACAAATAATTGAAATTTAGTTTATTTGAATATATACTTATATTTTGCACGTTAATATTTAACAATTTAAAAATAATATTTTCTCGCAATATATGATTTGACTTTGATTCTTTATGTATATTAACATTAACGAACATATTACTTACATTTCAATATAGCAATGATATATAATCTTAGGTTTGGATCTTTTAGAAAGTAAGGTGGCAATTTAACCCTTAAATTAACAGAATAAAAAGGCCAACTTCTAATTATATTAATTCAAAGGTAAAATCTCTTTATTTCTCTAAGTAAGATCTTTATTTAGAAAATTCTTATCCTTGTCCAATTCAAAATTTTATTCAGAATGACCTCAAATATAATATACAAAATTCTAATAACTATGTCATACGCGTAAATAAGAATTTGAAGTAAGAGAAGTTGTATAGGTATCAATAAAGATGATTTATCATTTCTCATTTCAATATTATCCCAATTTTTTTGTTACCATGCATTTGTCATTTTTTTTTCGATAATTAACTGAAGAAGTACCACAATGAAGTGGATATAAAGTACATGAACAATAGCATTCAAACTAACCTTACTCTCCACCTAACAAAATCGAAACAACATAGCTAATAAAATCGTGATATCAATATTCCCAATGACACGTATACCAGCTTATCATCCACAACACCAACACCAGCTTATCATACGTTTGTCATTACTCTTTTTGTCAAGTCAAATCTTTTTGTTTTTAACACTATTTGTACCACTAAAAATAGGTGTTTTATTATCATTAGATCTGATAGTAGTTTATATTTACTCTCATATTATCACACCTAATAGTGATTAAGTGAGTGTTCATTTTATTAGGACACTATTTTAATAGTACAAATAATATTACTATTAAAATTAAAATGTTCAATGATTTTTATTTTTCTGGGTCATTAGTCAATGATGTTTGTAGGCTTGGTAAACTTTTTTTCCCTTATGTACCAAAAAAAAATCTTATTTTTCTGTTGTGTAAAGTTTTTTTTTTAACCAAACTGAGTGGGTGTAGGGATTTAGTACTTTGTCCCATCCCCAACTCTTGTGAATGAAAGCACTCCTTGATCAGTTCCCTACCGCTTAGTGTGCTGATTGACAGGATGGGAATTAGTCCCACAGCTTCCGACTTTAGGGATATCCTCGGGAGACTGAAAAAAAAGATTTTTTTGTTTTTGGTCGTGTTGTGTAAAATTCTAATCATTGTTGGGAAAACAAAAAGACCGAAGGCCCATGGCTAGTCTCGATTGTGTTGAAAGTTGGGCTCTGCATATTGTGATTCAAACTCCAGGGCCTGGGCCTAATGCTCAGTGAGAGTGACTCGTTACACTATCTGGGCATCAGGTCTCAAGGGAAGGTTTTAAAACACGTATGTTCAGACCAAAGAAAAAAACATGTATGTTGAAAAAATAAATTTTCCTAAACAAATATATTTTTAAAAAAAGTTAGTCCGAAAAATAAATAATCAGCACATGTTAGAATTGGGTCGTGAATGTTCAAACCCACCCAATGACTTTGTTCGCAAAGAAGGGTTGTTTGCTTGGATTCACATGGAAGAGGGGGCATGACCAAAAAACAAAAAGGAAGAGTATGGCAGGAGAAAGATACTTCCTCCTTTTCATCGTGATATTCGTTTAAGATTTTGTTTTCATGTTTTAAATTAGGCAAAATATACTTTTTGGTACTCTAACTTATCTTTGTTTTTTATTTTGATTCTCTAATTAATTTTCTGTTCTTTTTGTCCCCTAACTTCTTTTTATTTTTCATTCTATTCCTTTAACTTATTTTATTGTTTATTTGCTGTTTTAATTTCGGTTTCAGTTTCTATTTTATAGCTAAAAAAATCTTGCTAAGTTTTCATTCTATCTTATTCCTATTTGTTTTACGTTGTTTAAGATTGTCTACATTGTTTATCTTTATATTTTTCGTTACTTTGTCTTAGATTCCTTAGTTTTTTTTTTTTAGTTTGTTTATTTTTTTCAATTTACGTTGTTTAGGTTGTTATTTTTTTCTTCTGTTTATTTAATTTTTAATTTCTACTTTCTTTCAATTCTCTTTCTATTTTTATCTTTCAGTTTCTTTTATTTTAAGGGTTTAATTTTGATGCAACTTCAATATAAAATTGTTTTACATTATTATCCATTTAAAATCTTTTATTTTGATAACTTTTTCAAGTAGTTAGTATAAAAGTCAACTATTATAGTTTATATGGTAATATAATTAGATGATTGTATAAAAAAAATTTAGATTGTCATTGCATATAAATTAAATCTATATTTTAATTTACTATGTCAAACGACAAGAATAGAAAATAAAATAAAGTAACTCCAAAAAGAATCAAAAAATTAGTTAGGGGATAAAAATGAAAAATAAAAATAAGTTAGAGGAGCAAAAAGTTTATCATGTCATTAGAGGTTGAAGAGTCGAGGGATAAAAAAAGAACTAAAAATTAGTTAAGTGATCAAAATGAAAAATAAAAAAAGTTAAGGGACCGAAAATAATAGAAAATAAATAAAGGAATTAGAATGAAAAACAAAAAATAAATTAGGGGGCCAAAAAGTATATTTTTCCTTTAAATTTCTAATTTATTTTAAATATTCCAAAGTTATAGTTTTATTCAATTTAGCAATTGTTATGCTTATTAATGTAGTTAGTACAAAAAATATAAAGTTTTGTTTCAATATAAAGGTAGTTTTATAAATTTGATTTAGTTTTTACTGCCATTAAGGGTCATTTAATGATTTTTTAATTTGTATTTTAATTCTAAATGAATGGATGTACTGAAACCGAGAGATAAAATAACATAAGCAGATGTGAAAACATGTGACATTATATATTTATACGTATTTAAGAACAAAAAAGTTTAAATTCTTTTTTGATTTCCACTTTTGATTTCAGGTACATTGTTGATTGCCCCCTTCTTTCTTGACCAAATATACCTCAGTTATTAATTATTAGTTAATCTTCTTCTTTTTTAATATATATACACCCAACAGTTTATTATATCTCCCAGTCAAACAAAAGGGCTAAAAAAAAAACACTTTATTATATCTCCCACGGCTATGTTATGGGGTATTTTTGCGGCGGACCGCCATTTTACGTGAACAAAAATATCTACATCTATGATTAGCTAAACTATAATATAGAAAATCAATAGTAATCTTTTCAATAGAGAAGATTCAACAAAGCAATTCTAGATTAGAGATAACCACAGCCGAATTATATTGGCAAACTACCAATGATAACTTGATTCAACGTTCAATGAACGGCAGCGTGTCACTGATATTTTGATTAACTTCAGTCACTATCAAACTTTCATCATTTTCTCATTTCCGAAGGGCAAGTAACCTTCAAGGCTCTAGCCGACTTCCAAGTTTCCACCATGCGCCGCTAGTTAGGGTCGCGGGTTTTTTTTTCCGACGCAACTCATTAAAAACTCAATAAATTGAGCTCGTGAATTGAGCGTGTCTATTAAATGAATCAAGCTTAAATTGTATATTTTGTTTGGCTAAATAGCTCATGAGCTGACGCTATATTAATATGTGTATATTTATATACATAAAGTCATAATTTATTATTATGTTTTGGTACATATTATTTCAGTTGTTGTTGTTGAGTCTATGTTATTATGATTAAATATCTTAGCTTGCTAAAAGTAAAAGATTTAATTTATATTTTACTCTAGTAATTTCATCAAGTTTGAACGTCTCATGAGTTAGATTGAGCTCGATAAATTTTGAGTGAGCTAAGTTTGAGATTAGAAATTAGTCTTGTTTCTTGAGTTAAGCTTGACTGAGTCTATAATAGTAAGTGAGTTGAGTCATAAGCTTCAGGGTTCGGCGAACTTGACTTATTTTCATCCTAGACTAAAATGAAAAAAAATTGCATTTCGACGTGGCATGTATATTAATATCTCTTTAATGACAAAATTAACTAATATTTCTCCAATCCTAAAACCCTCTAAAAGTCAAACATTCGTTTTCCATTACCCTCCATAGGACAGGGCAGTGGCCCCATTTTACTTCAGGAGCTTTGTACACAACGATACCCAAAGAAAAAGAAAGTTTGATATTGATAATGAATTAAAATTCACTAATTATAATTAAATAATGATTTTTTAATTAAGAATGCAATTAGTTTGGGATAAAAATTAAATAAGTTTTTTTATAAATAAGTTCTATATACATGATTAGATGCCTATTTGGTTTGCACTTTTGGAGCTCTAAAAGTACTTTTCAAGTAATTGAAAGTACTCTTGAGAGAAATAATGTTGAAAATATCTTTTATTATAGAAAAAATGCTTTTGAGATAAAATTATATTATTACTTTCACATTAATAGCTAAAAGTAATTGTACTTTATCTTACCTAAAAGCAAGGGTGATAAATATAAATAGCATGATCATTTAGAAGTGGTAGGCTATGGATTCATTGCATGGACTATATGAAACTCTATTAAACATAAATTCATACGAGTTTAGTTATTTGCTTTTATTTATTTCTTTCTCTTGTGAAAAAAAAAAAAAAAAAGGCAACGGATTCATTGTCCAAGTTATTATTAAAGAGAATTTAATCACCTAAAGTTGTTATCATGTGAGGGAAATAGTTTGCATATACATTAATGACCAAAAGCTAGCATACACCTAATAAGGACCTTTTGGAATAATAACACGCAGAGAGTCACTGACAAGATCCTCATCTGAGGCATTAAGTACACAATGGATGACATGGCGTTGTCTTACTATAATGCTCTGTCTCACTGTATTTATGGTCTCACTAGTCACCACGCTCAGATTATGCCCCAATCATGGAAATGTGATCATGAAGTACTAACAAATATGATATTATTATATTAGTTTCGGCCAATACACAGTTGCCAAATGCTATAAAAAATGGAAAATCATGGATCGCTTTATCAAACTCCACAATTTCGTTGTATCTGTAAAATGGAGTATGTATATATAGGTGGTCCATGGCTCCATGATTCAACTGGCACAGGAATTTTCACCCAAATAAAATAAAAAAAAATTATTTATGGATATAAATTGAAAAATATTTTAGTATATATTTAAACCGTGTAATATGCACACGAACATGTTTGGAGATGCCATTATTAAAATGGGCATAAATACGTAAGTTTATATTAATGTTTTAATTGAATATGCAAAGGTCATTAGCGTATTCATCCTTAGCTATATATATAAATAATTTAGTTACTCTTAGATGAATGATTTATTGACAATAATAGTTCCTTTTTTGCTTTTTCTTTTATTAAATTTAACAGTTTAATATCAAACCACTAGTGAATTTTTAATTAAAAATTAATTAGTTTAGAATTTAAGTGGTAAAATGTAAAACTTAAGACTCTATGTATTTAATTAGTTTAAGATAGTTTGTGTTTAAAATTAATATTGATGAGTGTCATCCAATGCAATGACCATCAATATTAATGAGTAAATTAGTTTAGATTACTATTAAGTATATTAATTATTCATTACTTAGGTTGTTATTTATTGAGGTATTTCTTAGAAATGCTAGATACACTGGCCTATTATGTTTGACATTCCACCTTGTGTTCTAGTCATTTTCACTGTGCATTAAGACATTCAAATATTACAAATCATTTATCTCAATTGATGACACTCATCTTTATGGCAAATATGGAGACACATTGTTGATGGTCATTGCATGAAATGACACTCATCAATATTAATTTTAAATACAGACTATCTTAAACTAATTAAATATATAGATTCTAAAGTTTTATATTTTACTACCATAAATCCTAAACTAATTAATTTTTAATTAAAAATTCACTGATAGTTTGATATTAAAATGTTAAATTTAATTAAAAAAAAAAAAAAAAACTATTATCATTAACAAATCATGTACCTAAGAGTAATAAATTATTCACATATATATATATAACTAAATATGTATATATTTATATGTATATATATTCCAAATTAAAAGTGAATTAACAGGGGTTTGTATTCAATTAAAATATGAATATAAGGTTGACGTATTAATAGTTTGGAATATCAGGATTTCAAGTGTATTCGTGTACATCTTAAATGATTTAAACGTGTACTAAAAAAATTTTCAATTTATATCCATAAATATATTTTTGATAAAAATGCTACCGGTACAAGTTGGCTTGTATTACTAATTTTACACCTTATCTGTAATATATATTTGAAGAAGTAAAATAAATATTGGGCCTTTAATTATACTAATCATTTTTTTGGTAAATCAAACTTTTATAATTTTTAATAAATAATTTTTATATATTGACAGTATAAAATAATTTTATATTGTTAACTAATAAAAATTTTAAAAAATATCAAATTATAATAAACAGTTATTATAGTCAAAAGTTACCTAATATAATTTGATGTTTTCTTGAAATTCTATTGATTAATAATATAAAGTTATTTTATGTTATCAATATATAGAAAAATTTTTTTACGAGAAACTGAAAAAATGTATTCAATGTGTCGTAAAATTGTGCAAAGATATATGCAAGATGAAAAACGAAGTCCGGAGCGCCTTTAAGCACACCTTACTATGATTAGTGCGATGTTCGCTCAAAGCTGAGCTAAGGAGTGGGTCTTCCCTTCATACATGTGAGAAAATCCCTTGAGATAATCTGATCAAGTAAGATAATCATACTTGAGCATTTGAAATCTTATAGGAGATATGAGTTTTTTTATATTATTTTTCATACTCAAGACTCAAATTCAATATCAAGGATTAAGAGAAGAAAATATTGTCATTTCAATCAATCATATGTTAGTACTTTTAAAATTTTAACTACTTTTAAATTTAATAGGATTTTGAGATTTAATTCAACTTTAAAAATCTCTACACTAATTAAATCAAATAAAAAAAATACCTATTGTAAATCATTTCAAACACTTTTTAAATTATCAATTCAAATATGATAATTGATTATAAATCAATTCAAATCCAATCTTACATGATTATTCCAAATATAGAATTAACTTAGAAATTAAATTATTCCAAACCAATTAAATTAGTTTTTCAATTTTAATTATTCCAAGTACTACTTGCTTGTAGGATCGAACATTTTTTGGGCATATGTAAAGAGATATTTCTTAACCAAGAAATCTAGTACAATTGGTCAATAGTTGAATTCTTTAAGCACCTATAAAGGGGAGATCCCATTCTTGAAATAATTAGTTACTGTATTGTAAATAATAGATATCCTAAACAATATATATTTATTTATTTTTTGGACTCCGAAATTTTTTTTTTTACGCTGTTGCGGATTTTTGCTTAAGACAAAACTTCAGAGAAATTTCTTCAGGCCTCATGGTATTATTTTTAATTTTTATATATATATATATATATATATATATATATATATATATATATTATCTTTTGTACATTTTATGGGTGGGAAATATTTTATACTTCTCCTATTTCGTTGGAAAGGTAGACGAAGAAGCATTTGAAAATTGAAGGTTCGTTGTTCAGAAAACGATTTCACACCCGACATTCAGGGACAAAAAAAAAAAAATTGTATAATAGATCTGTATAATTATAAATTTATCTTTCTCTATTAAATAGAAATTCATAAATTTTGTAAACAAAAATGAACTGTTTTGTCTGGCAAGATAAAATTTATTTATTACTTCTCTGAAGATCATAAAATCTATAATTATTTTAAAAATATCGAAATATGTTTTATTTTAATGCTGTTATACTATGAAGATACAATCAATTTATTAATTAAAAGTTAAAAAGAGAGGGAAAAGAAAAACCACGTTCGTTGTGGTTTAATGAAACTGAACCGATCGATGAAAATGGCTTTCCAATATATATATATATATGGATTGGATTCCTTGCACGTGCTGAACAGTTTGCAAATTTAATACTCATCTATACGACCTAATCGATCTATATTATTTATTAATTTTTCAGCGATTGAATTTTTATTATCTTTTTCAATGATTTGACCAAGGAAAATAGGTGTTTGTTTACATTTTTAATACGTTGCTTGGATGGAAAGGAGTATTGTCTAAAATAATAGTTCGAAAGGGCTTCTTTTTGAAAGCTACACCTTATAGATAATATGTTTGTTTGACCCTAGTGAAAAAAAAAACACAAAATTCAATTTGATCTCTTCTTTTTATTATAATAAGAAACAATTAAAGAATTTTCATTATAACAAATGAAGTCTCTTAGTTAAGAAAACTCATTACTTTATTTTTTTCTTTTATCAAATCAAGATATTTTAATTGAATATTTTGTATAAAAAACCACATCCCTGAATGAAAGCAAAAGAAAAAAAAATCTCATCAATCGAGTAGCTAGCGTTTCCAATAACAAGTTGGCCATACTTTCAGATACATATGTTTAATGATACTTTAGGTTTGGAATTAATTCTGGTAATAAGTTACCTCAAATAGTTTTGAATCTCTTGATTGCCAAATATGCTCTGACTCCACAACTCAAATAAAAAAAAATGAAGGAATCTTTTATACATGTGGAAATAGTATGCTGGACCAAAAAGATGTATCTAAAAAGATTTCTCCTTAAGTGTTTGATTGTATCTAGAATGATTAATTCTTTATTTGTTGGATAAAAAAATATTCTAAGGAATCAAAAGAAATAGTATGTAGGTAAGATAATTTAATGTCAAAATCAGTCTTTCATAACAAAGGTTCAAAATGCTACATAAAAAAATTCAGAATGAAATTATGTCGTTTGAATTTTGAACAACAATATGTTGAGAAATAAACCACTTCCTTAAAGGATAACGAGAAATTGGAACTCTACCACAAATTTCAGTGAAAACTAAAATTGAAAAGAACACGGCCATGTCAAATGACAAAGATCACTATATGAAAATTATTGCGACGCAGGTTTATCTCCACCCAACCCAAGTTACTCTAAAGCAAATATTTGAACTACTCTTAAACTACATCTCACAACACTCTAAAACAAGAGTTCCTTAGCAAAGCTTAATGTGTTTTTCAGCTAATCCACTTGAAATGGAAATTACTAGGTATATATATAGCCTTGGCAACCCCCCTCCATCTCAATTCTAAGCAATAAACCTTCCGTCAATTCAATCAACACCTAACAATCTCCACCTTGATTGAAATAAACAGTCAGTCAACACCAACAATCATTTGTATTATTGTCTATCAGGACAATCATAGTTAAAGAACTATCATACTCCACCATAAAAAGTAAAGTCACTGGAATTAACAAGTCCAAGCATTTCATCTCAGCACATGTCAAAACCACATGAAAAACTATGGTGCAACTTCCACATGGCTTTTCTTGGAAGTTCTTGACCATCGACATCCCCACCACAACCCTGCATCTTAATGCCAATAAATGTCGCAAATGTGGGGCTCGCAACTTATCCTTTTCCATGACCACGATAATGCCATGAGGATCCCTCTTATCTTCATAAAGCTCAAGAACGGTGTTACAAGTTGAGACCTTTCTAACACGCGCCACTTGGACAATTTTTCTTTACATGCCCAGGCTTTCCGCATTTCCAACATGCTTCCACGATTCTTTCCATAAGTGTCACTTCTAGCTACAAACAATGAATTAGATGAAGTGCTACCCATTCTTCATTCTTCTTTCTTGCAATGATTTTACTAGCAACTTCCTCAAAATTAGTTTCCTCCCATACATCAAAACGGCTTGATATGCCCATAGGAAGATGGAAGAGACAATATAAGCCTTAGTGCCTTATCTTCATCATCAATCTTCACTCCAATAGCCTCTAATTCAGAGACAATACTATTGATGGCACTAAGATGGTCTTATTCATCCATGCAGTATGAAGTGCTATTCAATAACAACGAAGATACCATTTGCCTGGTATAACCCTTCTAGTTTCTCCCAAAGTTCCTTGGCTATCGATATTCCTTGCACATTTGCAAGAACATTCTTAGCCAAACTAACGATTGCACTTGACTCTCAAATCTAGTTCTCCAAGTTTTCATTATCCATTCGGCGCTTCTTTTCAACGCCTTGTGCAAACCTGATTGTATCAACACATCCTTGACTTGTATTCTCCACAAGCCAAAATTGATTCTTCATCAAATTTCTCTATGTCACACCTCACAGCACTTGAACTTGAAAAACTTGACATTGTTACAACGTTATACATGAATAGTGTAAATCAGCCAAAATCATGCACAGGAGGGTTGAATGGGTTGGAACGCTTAAATAAAAGCAGAACCTTTTCTCAGTATACACTACCTTCAGCAACGCAACCAAGGATGATCCTCAGACACTCGGAGAAATTCTTATTGGGCTTTTGCAACCACAGAGCATACTTAAGAATAAATCCTCCGAACCAAAATACCCAAGTTCTTTTATGAAAAGGTGGGGTATCCAACCAGAGCATCCTAAGATAAATGCGAATCAAAGCTCCTGATACCAATTTGTTGGGAAAAATAACTACTTCCCTCCTTCAGAACCATCCTAAACGGAGAAATAAAATAGAACTCAATCACAACACAGAATTTAACGTAGAAAACTCCAAAGCGAAAAAAACCACGGCCATCTCAAATGACAACAGAAATATCACTATGTGAAAATTATTGTAAACACCCACACTCTCAAAGCAAATATTTGAACTACTCTTTTCACTATATCTCACACACTAAAATAGAGTCCAAGAAAAGTAAGTTAGTACAGCTTAATGTGTTTTAAATGCACTGAAATGAACTAGGCTCATATATATAGTCTCAACCCCCTACATCTCAATTCTAAGCAAATAGAATTCTTCCAACTCAATTTCAATCAACACCTAACACAATATGTATTTTTATTAGAGACAATTATGTACGAATTGAGTAAGATTATTAAAGTGGCCAAACATTACCTCATAGTTCATACTCATAACTTAGTCTGAAACATTTTACACACCAATGATCTAAGCGCTTGTCGTCCAGCACCATTTCAATTTTTATTGAAAGTTATTGTATTTTCATGCATAATACAATGACTTTGCATTTCGAAAGGGTAAAATTGACCAATAAGGCCACTGTTGTTTTAGATATCTGAAACGCTAATATATGTAGATAGAAGTGGTATAAATATTCTATAAGAAGTGGTATAAATATAAAGGTCATCATTAAGTTAATTAAGTTGATCGTTTTTTGCTTATATTTCACTATATATATGATTTTACTGTAGTCGTTATTTCTATCAGCAAATTATTTATATTATAAATATCTTTATTGGTACTCGATGGAAAACATTCTTTAATCTTGAACTAATATTCTTTTAATCTAAATTTGCAATATAAAGGATACAGTATGCAAAAACACTTTGACTATCATCACAAATGAACAAAGGAATGTTACGATATATGTTTAAGAGATAACTTTATAAGGTCTGGGTAGAAACATGTTCAAACATCTTAAGATTGAATCAGAATCACCTAGAAGGATTGAGAATGAGGATAACCAATTTGTAATTATTGCTAATGTGACAGATAAAATATAAATACCAGAAATAAGAGATTCAATAAGATGTTATAGGAGAAATAATAAGGATTTTGTGTAATGGTAAATCAGCTAGAAGAATGGTCTTTTTTTGTATTAGTAAAATGATAGATAGTCACCTATCATAGGAAAACTCATGATATATAAGGACCCATAAACATACTTATAATAAATAGTGTTTAACAATAAGTAACCCAATAATAATAGTGATCATAAATTATTGGGCTTAGATAATAAACTAAATATTTGACATCCAATTAATTTGAGTTTAAATTAAATTTAACAATAATTTATGTTAGTCCTTAAAATTATCCCAACAATATAATAACTAATTACTCACATTTAATTTTATTTTATAGATAACTTTTGAGATAATTATTATCTACCAAAGATATTTTTAAATATTTGTAAAGTTTTTTTTTATAATAGTAGTATATCAAAATTAATCTCTTTTCTATATTTTTTTGGATGTCTAATATTACTTTTGTACAAAAGGAAAATACTAGACAATCAGAATCTTATCTAGAATTTTATACCCATAATGGAGTGATATATTTATTAGTCTTTAGATATATTGATGAGTTATACCATTTTATTTTATTCAATAATCACCATAATTTTTATCAAAAATTATATATATATATTTTCTGAATATGTATCATTGCTCTTTGCAAAACCGTCCCTATAAAGCAATAAACAAGAGGTAGATTATTTTTCTAGTATTTAATTCCTAAATTGATTTTTTCCCATAACAATTACCATTGCACCAGACGTTCCATAAAATGTAACTAGGATTCTATGTGCGCACCATTGCACCAAACATTTCAAAGCGCATTAACGATTCCGTGTACTAACCACTCAACATTCACTTTACGTGCTCGACAACGTAAAATTTAATTATACGAAAAAAACCCTCCGAGATTTATGACCCAAGAGCATATAAGACAAAAGAAATAATTTGATTTGCTAAAGAAATTGCTAAGTAAACGCGCTTTATCACAAGCATTTGTAAGAACACGCGTTAATACATGTGAGAATTAACCGTGTAATAATATACATAAGAATGAAGATAGTGTGGATTATATTGAAAAATTCCTCTAATTCAGACACGCTAATGTTAGAAAGATGTTACATAATCAGAACTTTAGGAGCTACTTTTTTCTCACCAGAATTTTATCAACTTCTTTACTAAGGTTGTGTGTTATTTTTTTGAATCGTTGAACAAATAAATGTGTTATATTATTTATGTAATGGTAGCTTTAATTTCTATTAATTATAGCAATATTTTTTAACAGTTTATCATTGCTCAATCTTAGATGATTTTTTTTAAACGTAGTATATAAACATCTAAATGGGCGTGATGAGGGGAGTGATTATAGTTTAAATAAGTATAAACTTTAGCAATACAAGTCCTGCATATGATATTCCAATGGAAGTTGATGACCCATTTAGTTATCCTTTTGCTTATGCATTGTGATTTAAGTTCAATTTTTAGATTTTTCTTGTTGGTAAATGATCTTTAAGTATTTTGATAAGCTCTTAATAAATTTGAATGCATGTGTTAGCAGAGAGACATTAGTGATCTTTTCTCTCAACATAAATTTTTGTTGATAAAAAACCATTCAAACATGATGTGTCAGCTAAAAATGTCTTTACATCCTTAATGAATGCAAACCCTAAAAGAAAAAAAATTAATGAATGCAATATGAGAATGATTTTTATATGAGAAAAAGTTGGGATGGAAAATTTTATGGATGAACTAAGTATTTTACACATAAAATTTATTTATGAAATTTGACACATAAAATTCATTTCTAAATAATTATTCATCACAATATTTCACTTTCTATAATTCATAGAGATGGTGATAAAATTGTTTTACACTATTAGGGTTCGTTTAATTGAAAGGCAAAAATAAAGATAAGTTTTTCTTTATTGAATTTTATATGTCAAATTACATACGATGCTCAATTTTGAAAAATTTATTTCTATTGTTGCTTTTCAACCAACCATATTAGTAGATAAAAGTTAATCTAATGTAACATATCAAATTGACATTTATTTATTTAATACATGAAAAATAAGGTTTAAACCTATAATTACATGATAAACTATCCAAGCTCTTCATCACTAACCCAATCATGATGGCCTATCAATTTGACCTCTATAAGACTAAAAAGTTTCAATTTATTTGAATTACAATCATTATATATGAATTTGAGTGTTTAAATTCTACTGTTACTTATCTTAGATTACCTAGGATACATAAGACATAGTTACTATATAGGAGCAATTGGTTTATTCTGATCTGAACCTTCTCTCCAACCTATTAGCAATAGCAGAACATAACATAATACACATTAATTTCCCCTTACAACTTGCAAGCAGTGGCAACTATACTCTACAGCGACACAAGCTGGAAAATGCAACCAGGCGTTTACAATTAAATAGTGAGAAAGAGAGAGATGAAGAGAGAAAAAAAAGAAAATAATAATAAAAATAAAAAGGTTTAATTAATCCATTACTCTTTATAGTTTCACTGAATTTTTAATTAGGTCCCTACGTTTAAAAATTTTCAATTAAGTCCCTATAATGAAAATAAATGTTTAATTGGGTCCCTGATTCTCATCATATATAAAAACGTGAGAGTTAAAAAAATATTCCAGAATATTCTTTTTACTATAATTTTGTATTAAAAAAAATTCCACATATTCTAAGAGTGCCTGATGGGGATGAAGCTGCAGGAATAGAATAGAGCTCGACTAATGGAAAATAAAGCTCGACCAATAGAAAATATAGTTTGCCAACATAACATAGAAATCGACCAATAGAAAATATAGAGGTCGGCCAATGGGAAATAAAGCTCCATCTTTCTCAACGATATCCTTTTAAGTGAGGACTAAAATGACTTATGCATGAAATGTCAGGGACTAAAGAAAGCATTAACTTATTTTTTTACTATAAAATTATAGTAAAAGAATATTCTAAAATATTATTGTTAACTCTAACGTTTTTGTAGCGGATGATAAGTAGAGACCTAATTAAATATTTATTTTCATATAAGACTCAATTGAAAACTTTAAAAATATAAGAGTCCAATTGAAAATTTATAGAAACTATAAGAAAGGGTAGATTAATTAAACCAAATAAAAACTAAAAATGGGAGGGTTGGAAGAAAGGATTGAATAATATTATAGTTTATAGTTATGTTATTAGCTCGGAGTCCGGATTTACGTGGTCAAACCCCCCCCCCCAACCACACAGGTGCGGAGATTCCTTCTCACGAACATAGACACAAACACCATCATAGCAAATTCAATAGGATTCTTTTCACCACTTTTTTTTTTCCTTTTTTCCTTTCAAATAAACAAATACCCAAATAAAAAAATATTTTTCCTTTATTGTTTTCTTCTTCTCTCTTGTAGGGTATTAAATCAGAACCTAAGGTGCCACTTTGTTACTATAAGTCCTTTTTCACTCACACCCGATTGCTCTTTTCTCTTCCAAGTTGTCATTTTTATTCAACCCATTTCATATTTTTTAATTTTATCTGTATTTAATATCATCCCTTTTGCTTTTGGGTTTTGTCAACTGAAGAAATTGAAGGGTTTAGAGAGAGATAGATAGAGAGTTATGGAATAGGTAGAGATAATAGGGAGAGGGAGAAGAAGCACATAGTATTTGTTGTCATCACAAGGTTTGAAGAATTAAAGCCTTGTTTTGTGTGTGTGAATTGAGGTAAGAGTTGTTCTGTTCTTTCATTAATTTTCTTTTGTTCTTTTCCTATTGGAAAGTGAAAGCTTAAGACTTTCAAGAGATAGATAGAGAGAGAGAAAAGGAATAAAATAGTGGTTTTTTTTTTTCTTGAATTGGCCTATTGGGTATCTCCATTTTCCAGTTGTGGTTACAGGCATATAGATACAAAAAGGTGCATATATGTTTTGGAGCAAGATGGTGGGAATGTTTGGATTGTTTGGTAAATCCTGAATGATGATAATAATAAGACATGGTGGATCCGCAAAACATAGTACCGTTTGTTCCCTTGTTGTTGTTGTTGCTGTTTCACTTTCAGACTCACATAAAGGTTGTAAAGCCACTGAATTCACCGCTGAAAAAGTAGCACTGCTCCAACTTCGGTCCTCCCTTGGATTGAGGAGCAAGGAATGGCCAATGAAGGCTGACCCTTGCACAACTAGGACTGGTATCACGTGCCAGAATGGTACGTTGTTGGGATCAACATCTCTGGCTTTGAAGGACTAGAATTGGGAGGCAAAACCCACAATTTTTTGTGGAAGCTTTGGCCGATTTCACCTCTTGCGGTCCTTTAATGCCTCCAATTTCCTGCTCCCCGTTCATATCCCTGACTGGTTCGGCAGATGGCTCCTTCGCTTCGAGTGCTTGATCTTCGGTCTTGCTCCATCATTGGTGCTATTCCATCCAGTGTTGGGAATTTAACCAACCTGACTAGCCTCTCCTGTCTCATAACAATCTCCTTGGATACTTCCTAATAGTCTTGGTCAACTTTCAGCACTTCAGTTCTTGATCTTTCATGGAATTCTCTTAGTGGGTCCTTGCCAACATCATTGGCTTCTCTAGGGAATCTTTCTTCCCTTGACATTTCTACCAACAATTTATCCAGGTTCGATTCCCAGCCATTGGGGCCCTCTCCAAGTTACAATGGCTTGACTTCTTCTATACCTCCCAATTGGGGGATCTTAGTGGCTTAGTTGACCTTGATCTTAGTGAGAATTCTTCTTGTCCTGTGCCTTTGGATTTGAAAGGGTTGAGAAGCCTGTGAGATTGATCCTTGGGAGCAACATGCTTGATGGACCTCTCAGGGAACCTTTTTGCTACATCATCAGTTGCAGTTCATTGTTCTAGGCGGAGTTTCACTAGTGCTTTGCTTGTAGAGTTGTTCTCTCCCAAGATTGAGCTTCCTCGATGTCTCTATCAATAACTTCACTGGTCAACTTCTTAATTCTAGTTCCATTGCTAATGCTCCTGCTTCGGAGCTTAATATTTCTCATAATTTGTTTTATGGAGGCCTTACTCCTATGCTCAAAGGTTCAGACTTCATAATTCTGTCAAGCAATTACTTTGAGAGGCGGTTTGGGACTTCATCTTTAATGCATCTCTAGATAGCAATTGCCTCCAAAATGCGACAGTAAGAGGACACAAGCGAGTGTGCATCATTTTATGAGAGGGCCTCACTTTTGATAATTTTGGACTTCCAAATTCAACGGGAGATCATCCGCAGAAGGCTCTGGCAAAAGCAATAAATATAAAATTATATTGGGCGGTCTTTGGTGGGTTGGGTTTGATTGCACTGTTGGCGTTACTCATCCTGCTCCTGCTATGCATTCATAAGAGCGGTAATTCAAGTCAAAGGGGAAATGGCATAGGCCCTGCCAGGCGGCAAGTCCTTCTCATCCTGGTGTATCAATAAACTTTTCAAGTATAGGAGATTCATTTACATATCATCAACCAGGCCAGAAGGTGATTTTAATGATGCAAATCTTATCAAACATGGTCACACTGGGATCTATTTAATGGTGTTTTGGAAAGTGGGATTCCTGGTCATCAAACGGATCGATGTTCGTTCAACTCAAAAGGATGCTTATTTGTTGGAATTGGACTTTTTCAATAAGGTTTCTCATCCAAGATTTGTCCCCTGGGTCATTGCTTGGAAAATGAGAATGAAAAGTTCCTGGTTTATAAACAAATGCCAAATGGGGACATGTAAACTTATACTCCAGAAAGGCTACATTTGAGGATGATGATTTGCAGTCCTTGACTGGATAACAAGGTTAAAAATTGCTATTGGAGCGGCAGAGGCCCTATCTTATCTACATCATGAATGTTGTCCACCCTTGGTTCATAGGTATATCCTCTCATCCTACTTAATCCTGATTGTTCTTATTCTTGTTCCTTTAAACATGTCATTCTATTGTGGAACCAAATATGATGCATGATTGTCAATTGACATTTGCCCTTTTATCTAATTTCTTGTCGATATTCTTAGTATGTTGAATAATGAATATAGTGTAAATTATGAATTTTGGTTCAATGGTTCATTTGGACTTCCTGGATGTTAGTATCTTTGTGTAGGGTTCAAACCTTCTGATTGGAAAATTTAGGGAGCATGGTAATTACCACAAATTGGGGTGTGGTTGGAGACAAAAGAAAAAAATTGTTTCATAAAACTTATTTATTGCAATTCTTTGTTAAAGCTATATTACGTTATAGCTTTTGGTAAAAGGCTTGATCATGAATTTAGAAATTTTATTAATATCATGTAAAATTATAGTAAGATTCGAGTTATTTGTATGCAAGGACTATGAGGTTCTGAATGAATTGGTCATATTTAAATAAATATTTATGGTTTGATATCCATTGTCAGCTTATGTGTATGGCCCATGTTGCTGCCATGATATCAGTGGTTGTACACTGTTCCATATCTTTTAGGTGCTTAGGTATAGATCATGCTTTGTAAATGAATTTTGTCACTATTATAGTTGTGACTGTCCACTTATATAATAGGAAGGTTGGGAATAAGTTTAATTAGCAGATCATTCCCTAATCCATTTAACAATCTCGACACTCCATGAAAAGTTTACATAGTAAAAGTTTAAGCTAATGGTATGCTTGTAGTGAAACCTCTATCTTCTAATTATCAGAGATCCAAGCAAACAGTATACTTTTAGAAGATAAATATGAAGTTCGGTTAGGGAGTCTAAGTGAAGTTTGCCCTCAGAGATGGATGCTCATCATAGCAAAATCACCCGAATTCCTGCGTTGCCAAGTGAGTACACCACTAACAGATGAATCTCATGAAAATGATTTGCAAGGTCTTTGATAATTCATTTTGTATTGACAGTATTGTGCTTCCTTTGACTTAATTCTTTAATCTGTTTATTGGAAAATGCTTATGTTTTGAAATTGTTGACTGATTTAAGAGTTATTTATGTGTCTCATCTTGTTTGCTAGGTTTTCTAATAATTGTAACTAATTTGGTTTTCATAATCCAACGCTTTAAACTTTATTATGAAGCGCTTGGTATGGCAGCCTTGGATTTGTTACCTTTGCACCTTTTTGAAACGAATTCGCTACCGAGGAAGCAAATTAGTATACTTCTCCACATAGGATTATGCTGTAGTACCTAGTACATACCATAATGTTTGTTAGCGTGTGGCAAAATCCGATGTTTGACTGCAATCTTTAGTTCCCAGACATTTTATTCTTGAAGTTTTGTTGTTGTTGTTGAGCCTTTCGATGATCAAGAGTTGATTCCTTAAAAACATTAATGGTTATGGCCCACACAAAGTTATTGTCAGTAAAACCTTGAAACCTGCTCACATTTCTGAGTGATGAAGTCCAGTCTTTACCTTAAGTTATACACTGTTGTGATGTAGTTGGATACTCTTATTATTACCACATAGTAGTTTCTGTCACTTCTTTCTTTTTGATTTTCTACCTTATTATAGGTTCATTTGCTATGAGATTTTGACAAGTTGTATATGTCAAATTTGCAAATGCATATTGTTTGTAATAAAAACATTTATCTAATATCTCATTTCTCCTTTTGATGAACAGGTCTTTTGAACAAGGCACATCTGGTAAGTAGAAATGCAACTTTATTTTTGGGGATCAATTTCTAGTTAGTTCTATGTCTTGACCTTTCATTGCATGTTCAATTTAAATGGTACCTCATACAAATTTCAACTTGCCCTCTTTGCTGCAGTGGGGGATTGTGGGAACACATAATTTGATGTGCGGAAATATCATTTAGGTTGTGTTTGATATCTCCCAGAATAGTGAAGACGAGATAGTAGAGATAGCGGAGACGGAGACATAAAAAGCACTATCTTTGTATCATGTTTAGTTGTGGAGTGCAAGACATGATAACTCTCTCTGTATCTTATTTGGAAACATGAGGATAAGACAATAAATACATGATAAAAGACATTATGTACCCCCGAACAATCGGGTCAGGGCGTGGACCACCATCACTACCACTGTTGTGAGGATATATAGGGAAATATTAAATAAGTATAGGGATATTATTGGAAGAAAAAATATTAAATTTCTCTCTCAATTCTATCCCCATTGTTCCCACTGTCCCTACTTTTTGGATGTACATAAACTTTATGTATTTCTATCCTGGAGATAATTTTTCTATTCCCGTTCTTATCTCTAGGCAAACGTTTTGTGTCTCCAGTGTTTCTATTTCTCCCATGGATAGTAGTTAAACACTACCTATGGATCACTTTAGATATTCTCATCTATAATTTGATATATTGTGGGTTTTTTGTGGAATCACTGTGAGGTGTAGTTGGGAGATAGGAATGGAAGCATTCATGGTTAATGTCTTGCAAAAAATCCTGGGCATCTCGTATTGTCATTGCTATGAAAGTGCTTATCTTTTAATATCATTTGAAGTTGTGGTGGTGTCTATACTTTGAGTGACACAATTTCTTTTGTTCTTATATTTTGTGACATGATTTTTATTACCTGAAAACGGGTCATCAACATAATTTGTGCCTATGACGTATATTGTTTTGGGAAAGTGTTACTTAGCTGGTGGTGACATGGGAATCAGTGCGGCAGGGTGATCCTGAAGTAAAGGAATGGTTGGAAAAGATGCTACCTTGCATTAGTATTTATACAAGGAGCTTGTGACAAAAATAGTGGATCTATCTCTAATCGTTGATGAGGATTTCTTGGAGGAAGTGTGGGCGATGGCCATTGTTGCCAGGTCTTGCCTAAACCCTAGACCTTCAAGAAGACCCCCTATGAGATATGTTCTGAAGGCTTTGGAAAACCCTCTCAAAGTTGTAAGGGAAGAAAATTTCACTCAGCTTAGAGCGACTTCATCTAGAAACTCTTGGAATGCTACATTGTTTGGTAGTTGGCGTCATGGTTCATCTGATGCAGCAGTAATTGGGCGCCTCTCGTACAAGAGTAGAAGGAGGGAATAGTTTTAAGCATTAGGGAACTCCTGGCTCACGGGTAGCCTCCAAAATGGAGGGGCGATGTGTCATCCTCTCGTAGGCCTCATTCAAAGGAAATATTCCAGAACCATCTGTGGTTCAAGATGTTGGGAGGCAAAGCGTAGTTGATGACTTACGAATATAATTTTTTTGGTAATGATGCACCAGACTTTCCATTTTTGTTGCTGTTAACTAATACTAATTGCTCTTATTGATTTTGGAGCATTGAGTTGGTTTTGGAATTGGAAGGTGCATATTGTACATTTCTAGGTCAAAGTTGCATTCAAGTCCCTTGGACTTGCCACCTTTCAAAGGGGGATTACATTTTCTTTCAGTGGTTAGAAGGAACAAACTTGGTGGACAGATAGAGATATAGAGAGCCAGAAAGTGCTATGGCAGATAAGGGATATTTTTGATTGCTTAGTTTGGTTAGAAACTAGCCAAAAGCTTTTCACCTATAATTGATTTTTGTTTTATTTCGCCCATTGTCTCATGTCATTTCTTGGAATGTAAATTTAAATGATCAAATTTATTGTCCAGATCACATTTGTTATTCTGGAAATAGAGAAAGCATAAAACGATGTTATAGTGATTCTTTTTTTCCTTGGATAAATTTGTTGGCCTATTGAATTTATAGGAGTGACCATAACTTTTCAGTCCTATGAGTGTTTAACATTTCAATTAGCAGCTAACAATCATTTATTCGTTCCCACACCCGGTTATGGCTTATTTAACATTAGGAAAACTTGAATTAAATATTTAATGATGAACACAAAACATTGGTTATGAGTTGGTAATGCTTTAATTGCCGATTTGGCCTTTCAATATATATATATATATGAACATAACGTACACAAAGTAACCGGTCTGAATTAACATAAAGAGTTTCAATTAGTATAATTGGCAAAATTTATCTTTGAGATAAACAAGTTTTAAGCTCCTTATAGAGACCTTGAGTTAGTTTAGCTTCAAGGAAAGGGAGTTTTCAGAAAGGTTTCCTAGTAAATAAAGATTTAATTTAAAGATCACAAAAACAAATATGACACTTCAAAAGGTCCCACCGAGATTTGAACTGGGTTACTGGATTCAGAGTCCAATGTCCTGACCACTAGACCATGGGACCTTGTTGTTATAATGTTCACTAAAATAATTAATGTCTAATACTATCTACGGTCTCCTCGGTGCTCGGAGATATTAAGGCTCCTGTTCTTCCCCAACCAGAACAAACGAAATTTCGATATGCCACTGAAGCGAGCAACAGTAGCAACTGTTAACTCATCCATTGGCAATTCCCATCACCATCTTCATCCTTCAACAAATTAATAGGAAAAAAATAAAAAATAAAAAAATGCTTATTTCATATCAAAAGTCCAACCTTTACCTTCTTCCTCCATGTTCCTACGTACCCTTCAAACCCAACAAGTCCTTCTCCTTTTCCACCATTCTCAACTGCCAAAACCCACATACCCCAGATGAGAATCACCCCATTCTCCGCAAGCACAATTCAAAATCCACAACATTTCTGCTTCACCACCTTTCCCATAACAACCAACAACAACAACAACTAAGTGCTCCCAAACCCAGTGACCTTGAAGACCCCATGATGCCCCACCAAGAAAAGGTGAAGCTTTTGGAGCTCTCACTTGTAAGGAAGAGGACCCCTCAGTTCCCTGGCTCCATCTATGTTCAGTCCCCTAGTGACCCTGATGTGGGTTCTTCTCTTCCACCAATAAGGACCCTCTTTCAGCAAAGTGCTGCAACTGATGATGAGAATGAGGAGATGATAATGCGTGCCATTGAGATTAGAAGGAAGGTGACTGTGGAGATCTTCAAAGACGCCATGAGAAAGGGCAGGTTTGGAATTACTTATACTACTAACTTGGTTAATAGGTTGCAAGGTTTCATTGACTATGTCATGATTGAAGCTGCCAGCTTGAAAAGGTTGCCGGAATATTCACAGTCCAGCTTCAATTGCGCGCTAAAACTGTCATTGAGGACTCTCAGGTTGTGCCACTTATTAGGTAAGAACTAGGATTGATGTTTGAGTTGGTGTGCTGTTTTGAAGTTGTTGGCAAGATGTTTGTTTTGATGTTTGTATGAAATCAACTGTGTATGCTTAGTTGGATCAATTTATGGATGCATTTGGATAAGCTTAGAAAAAATTGTTTTAAGGCAAAAAGCGGAAGTAGAATCGAAAGCTGCTTCTAAACCAGCTTTTAAGAAAATATATTTTTTTAATAAAAAATGTAGTTTCCTTATAAAATAAACATAACAAATGCATACTATATTAGTTGTTTTCTAGTATGCTATTTGATTTGATTTGAATTGAAAATGTTTGTGGTTATAGTCAATTGGGAGGCTGCTGATTTGATTGGACTTCTATTATCTAGATGGTTGAAGCATAATGCACTATCATATCCTGAGATATCAAAGCTCATTTTGATGTCAAGGAAGAATTGAGTCCATAAGGAACCGTATTGAGTGGTTGAAGACGATACATGTGAAAGGGGACTTTCTTGGGTATGCACTTGTGAAGGCTGGAGAGAATATCTTGCAACGCAGTGATGAGGAACTGGATGAGATTGTTGAGTATTTGGAGTCCAGTGGAGTCAGGAGGGATTGGATGGGTTATGTCATGAGTCGATGTCCTCAATTGTTGTCCTTCAGCTTAGAAGAAGTGAAGACTCGTGTGGCGTTCTATGTAGATATGGGTTTAAATGAGAAGGATTTTGGCACAATGGTTTTTGATTTTCCTAGAGCACTTGGTTACTTTACCCTGGAAGAAATGAACCAAAAGGTACACTAGTTTTGATAGACTTTAACATCTCGAAGTCATCTTGCATTGTGTCCTCGTTGTCTTCTCTAATGCTGTACTAGTTTGTTCAATTTTGGTGAATCCAATTTCAACCTGAAGAAAACTTAATGGTTTAAATAATTGAAGTTTAGTTTCCTTTACATGTTGATTATTGTCTCTGATTTATAGATATACATAACGTATGATTCTGCATTTGTCATTTTCAGGTTAGTTACTTGAAAGAATTTGGGCTTGGAAATGAGGATGTTGGCAAGTTGCTGGCGTTTAGGCCACAATTGATGGGGTGCAGCATTGATGAACAATGGAAACCTCTTGTTAAGTATTTGTATTATCATGGAATCACCCGAGATGGCATGAGCGAATGCTTACCCTTAAACCAATAGTCTTTTGTACTGACTTGCAGATGAATATTGTCCCAAAGGTGTGCAAGCATTGTTTTTATGCATTTCTCTTATCAGCCGGTACAAACAAGTAGTGGTACTTCAGTTGCAGTTTGTTATCATGATTTCCATTCCTCCAGCTCATAATATCTAGATCTTGATATGTTCTTAAATATCAATGTGTAACGAATTCAGAAGTAAAATTTTCAATGGTTTCTGTCATGTTTACTGATGAGAATGCTGACAATTTGTTACCTATTTTATTATGAAGGTAAAGTTTTTCCAGGACATAGGGGTTCGAGATGATGCAATTGGCAACATGCTTGTAAAGTTTCCTACTCTAATCACTTACAGCCTCCACAAGAAGATTAGGCCAGTGGTTTGTCCTTTTCTTCTGCAACTATGATAGAAGTATATTTATCAATTATCATACCTTCATACACTTATAGCTCATACAGAAATAGTTAGGAGGCCAACTTCGTGCCTGAAGGGATACTAACATTTCCTTCCTGTCATACAGGAGTGATTACTCTATACATTAAGCCTATTGTAATAATTGTGTGAATAAAATTGTTCATCTAGCAACATGAATTGACTCGTGCTGAAATTTGAATGTCATATAGGTCATATTCTTGTTGACCAAGGCTGGAGTCACTGAGAAAGATATCGGCAAGGTTGTAGCTCTGGGACCTGAGCTCTTGGGATGCAGCATTGTACACAAGCTTGATGTAAATGTAAAATATTTTTTGTCTCTTGGCATACGTCATAAGCAACTGGGTGAGATGATTGCTGATTTCCCACTCCTGCTAAGATACAACATAGATGTCCTTCGTCCCAAGTATGTTTATTTGCGAGAACCATGGTCCGGCCTTTGCAAGATATCATTGAGTTTCCAAGGTATCACACAACTATATTAGTATATTTTGACCATAGATGATATGTAAAAGTATCTTTTGATTCCTTCATGTTTGTTTTCATTCCATTATATGATTGTCTTCAATTATCTATGTCCCTTGCTATTATCAGGTTTTTCAGCTATTCACTTGAAGGCCGAATTATCCCAAGACACAAGGTTCTTGTGGAGAATCAGATTAATATTAAGCTCAGATACATGCTGGCTAGCACTGATGAAGAATTCAAGAAATTGGTCAATGCTTTAATCAGAAAGCGCCAAAAATTTCAATCCGGTGTCATGGAGGAGGATACTCACCCTCAATCTGTTATTCCAGGGGATATTACTACACCTCAGGCATAAAAATGCATAAATAAATAAAAATTGATGACTATGTGGAAAACCAAACAAATGGTAGTTGTTCAGGGAATTAAACAAATATAGCAATTTTACTGTCTTAAAGTAATTGTATAAGATCTTGTTCTTCTTAAAGGTGGAGGTATTAAATGAGATAATAACAGCTGATATAACTACCTTGATGAGTTTGTGGAGGAAAAGGAGCTGCTATGTTACTTGTAGAGTTACTGCAAGGTGTGCCAAGGAGGCTTAATGAGTAAAGACGGGGAGACCTGAAGTGTGTGTCTCTTCTCTAGGATGGTTTGAGGTATATGCTCAACAAGCTTTGAAATCTGCATGTAGTTCTACTTATTGTTGTTTTCATTCTTGTATGTTGTCACATTATACTTAGTTCAATTTGTCCATGTTTTCACCTGATTTTTGGGACTCAACTCAATCACTCAAATGCATTTTTTTTTTTTTTTTGGGTTTTTAACAGGTGCATGGGAATATAAGCCTATTTATGCGAGTGAATGATTCCTGTGTTCATTCCTAAGTTTTTGCATTGGGTCCTCACCATCAGCTGAACAATAATAGCCAACATGATACTTTTCCAGTAAGATCGACAATCAAATTTCCCGTGGAAGTAAGTTTTTCCGTGCACGGCAACACAGTAACAAGGTCATTGATACCATTAAGTTCATCAACGTTTTGTACATGGATAACCATGAACCTTTCCCTTTCATCCACTGCTTGTGTCACTGAAATCTGTGGCTGCAAAACCAACTTTTTGTTGGCTAAACGGATTGTGGCATGAAGTTGCACTTTAAAAAACTTATGCTATTACCTCGGTAAATTAAGAGTTGTTGGTTGTTAGTATGGATGGAGACACGGCTTAGCTCAATTTTCAGTGCTAGCAGTTTCCCTCAGCATGGTATATATGTTAAGGATTTTGCTTAAGGATGTGAAAAATGTAAAGTTGCAAAGGTGTAAAATATTTTATGTATTGGAAAAACAAAAAAATCATCTTTTCATTGCAAACTTTCCTTTTTAAAAATCTTAACTGGTTTGTTAAACCCGTATGTTAATACCATAGCTGAAGCTTGTAGCATGACTTTGAATCAAGTAACCAAAAAATAAATGCTAATCCCACAATTAGGTACCTTAAAACAATGGGTGACTTTTCTTCCATAACAAAATTCCTTATAATGAAATCGAACTAAAATTACAGGTAGTGTTTGATCAGAAACTTTTTCTTTGAATAAATGACAAGAAATTCAATGGACTAATTAATCGTTTTAGTCAATTCCAAGACGACATATTGGATTTTTCTTTATGAGGGCAAGATCCACCTGCAACAACCATGAAAAATACAAGGCTTAGGAAAACATAACTTAGAGAATATAAGAAGCAAGGTTTATAAGTTATAAATCAGAACCCATCAATCAGTTTTTCAAAAAGAGTGGTAGAATGTGGTTATTCAGTCCAAAATTCAGATAACACCACTTTTAAAAGTTGCTATGTCGGTCCATATTTTATAACTATCCCTTAACAATACCTTGTGTCCAAAGAGATCCCTGATGTTATCTACCCCATATAGTATCATCGTTGGCCTGTTTCCAGATAAAAGAACAAAGTCAAATAAATTGCCAGTGAAGTCCATCAATATGTTGCAGTACAATTCCTAGACTTTAATTAGGGAAAAAAAAATGTAACCCACAAGAAGAATTTATATTTCTACAAAATGATCCATATTATTCTCAGCAATGATAATGGTGTTCCCTAATTATTTTTACTCACCTTTCAAGGGAAAGGCCCATGCAATAACTTGGACATCTTCAGGAAGTCCCATAGGCTGCAACATTTCAGGTCTGAACATGCCAGAATTTCCGACCTCTACCCATTTTAAAGCCTTCATGATAACTGTTAAAGACTACTTGATTAATATGTTACGTCTAAAAATATGACAAATAAGGACATGCCCAATAATCATTCACAAAAATGCTCACCTGAAAATCTCCATGCTCGGTTCAGTGTATGGATTGTAAGCAGGTTTGAACTTCAATTTGGTCATGCCTGATCTCAATATCGAAATCAATGTTTTCCTTAGCTAAGATCAATAACAGCTTAATTATGCGACTAAAGCCTCTATATCAGCCCTGGCTGTGGGTCACATACAATATTAAAATCATAAAGTTTTCCAGTGTAGTAGAGCATTACCCATGCGTGAGAAGAAGTCGTGTAGTACTCCTATTAAGTCACAGAGAGTGAGTCCTCGATCACATACAAGGCCTAAATCAAAATGCTAAATCATGAGAATCGCAAAAATCAAGTTTTATTTTTGGATAAATTTAAATCCTGAGATCAAACCCAAAAAAATTTAGAAGCAACCTGCAGCCTATTCCCTCCGCCCCCTATTTAATATGATGCGAATTGTAGGACACTAAAATAGGGCCGAATATTGAAAGGTCTATTGTTTCATTACAAAGAAGGTAATGAATAGTTTGAAAAGATTTGAAACCCCAGGCCCAGTAACTTATTAACCCACATACCTTCAATCTGGTGGAACTCAGCAAGGTGTGTTCGATCAACTGCTTCATTTCTGAATACACGATCTATAGAGAAATATTTTTTGGAGCAAATGGCTTCTGCCAAGACATTAAAATGGAGAAAAAAAGATGACTGTGAGCTATATTTCAGAGATTAAACTTGGACAGCATAATCACTTATTCATGGGGAAAGAGGGAAGAGTAATAAAATGCAGAAACAAGTAAACACACAGAAATATACATTACTTGGAAAATTCATTCTGCAATGTAAGGAAAATGAGAATAACAGAAAGCCTAAATGGCACCTAACACTACATAATCATATGCACCCACAAGAACTTGATAACAGTTCAGACCCAGATGCAAACCTGTGCCAGCTGGTAAAGCATCCTGGAGGAAACAGCAGTTGTGTGGGTTCGCAGAAGGTTTTTATTTGCTTCCTCTCGTTTCCAATCATATGCATATCTACCAAGGAACAAATTGTAAGGTTTCCCTCCAAACATATTGGAACTTGTACATCTTGCAATAAATACCCTATGAGAGTGTGAACAAGGTCATACATACCCCTAGACCCATAACCACCAGATTCATGAACTTGCTTCACCCTCTGGACATAATCTTCAGGCAGTCTCTTTGTAGTTAAAGGAGCTACAGATGTATGTCAAATGTACTCAGAATGGAAACATAGAAGATTAAACTAGCTGGAAGAAGTGTCATTTTACTAACCTTCCAAAAAGAATGTGTCATGTGAATCACGAGCCGGGTGTTGTTGGGGCTGGAACAAGGCATCAAAGTTCCAGAAACTGGAAATTATAACAATCAGATGTAAAGTTTGTTGCAGAGCTTGGATTTGCTGCTACTAGCTATAATACATATGATGAATATAATCTGTTGAACAGGAAGGATAATGCTATAATGATATGTCAACAACAATTACCTGCTCTCAACAAAATTGTTAGTCGGCATCTCCTCAAAGCTGCAGCACCAGATTACAATTAAAAAAGTTATACTTGAAAGTTGAAACAAACATTTATCATAAAAGGCATTAGGTTCCACATAACAAAGATAGGACTCACCCCATGCAGGAGGAAATACTGTTTCAGTTGAGACCGTACCTGAAAATAAACAATTTTTCATAAGTATTATTAGATATACTATACTCAAACTAGAAATCTCTCTCTCTCTCTCTACCAAATTTTTCTAGTAACACAATCAAACTATCCATCCACATCATTAACATTCAGCAAAGATTCTACAGACAGCCAAACAGAAACCTCCTTTTCATCCAACCTTGTGACCGACCATGAAAACAATCACGATAAAGTCTGTCATAGGCAACAATTTTTCAGGAATAAAAGCATCAACTTAATAAAATTCATGATACATTTTATGATGCAGTACAGTGCGTACAAGATAAATACATAAAAAGGCATTATATTTAATGCATATGGCTTAGATCATCATCATCAGGATTGTTGCAAACTATCCATATCAATCTGTAAACTGAAATATGTAAAAATACAGTGCATTTTCATTATGTTTTCCTGCATATGGATATTAATGATTGTCAGCAAACTTCTATAGCATATAATTTTCATATTCATTTAATCTATAAATTTTAAAAGGGGTAAATCAGCTTATATGGGTATGGGGAAGGACAAAAGGAGAGGAAAAAAATTTTCCTTGCCTTCAGCAATGGATGAAGATGGCCACCCTCAGGAGGCTGACCTTTCAGCGCTGTAATTGTACTCTTTGAACTCCAATTGCTTCCACTCACCACTGATATAAATAAATAGTACAACAAAGTAAAAGTTCATAAGATGGGGTTAAAATGCACTTAAAATGTCAAAATAAAGAAGCTTGAATGAAGAGGTTTCTTAAAACCCCCATTCACATTCAGTTTACAAAAAGTAAAATACCTCTGAAAATTTTCTCGAGTTAAATCAGTGACAACCTGCTTTCTTTTTGGAGCATAGTTAGAACCTTTTCTCACAGAGTAACCCTTCCATGTCCTAGATCACCAGATATTAAGAAGAATTTCAATAATAAAACAATAGTCAAGTCATTCATTGCACACTCAGTATATGTTAAATAACTCTTTAGCACAACCAAATGAAATTCTTATTACTGTGGAACAATAAGCTTTCGTGCTTTGAGTGCTTTGATATCATCTGAACCAATGCCCTGCATATGCAACATGGCAAGATTTTAAAGAGACCAATTTTCAAATGGAAAACTGGTAAAGAAAACAACAAAGAACCCATAAAAAAATCAGCAAAAGGAGGAAGCAGAAAAGCCCAGCAACAGTGCTGAATGAAATAGACCTGTACATGAATTGTTGAAACTGTTTTCCCATCATGCACAAACTAGAGTGCATGCACACCTCATAACAAGAGAAAATGAAACACCAAATCTCCCCTTCCCACCCGGAAAAACATTGGCCACATGTAGTCGACTATATCTCAACAATTTCATCTCCTCAATTTCGTAAAGTACCCAGCGATCCCAGAGAAAAAAGGTCAAACATTAGCAACAACACCCGCTAATTCCCACCCCCTGCCAAAAAAAAAAAAGAAAGAAAGAAAGAAAGAAAGGACCACAGTTCTTCCACCAGTTGTATTCATGCTAGTACACACCTGTCCCTGTTGTATTTTAAGAAGCAGGTCTTTGACTTGTCGTCCACATGTTGGACCTGCAGCAGGAAATTGGCTTATTACAAATATTTCACAAATTGAAAGTTACTCACGCCTCAAAGGACCAAGTGTGTACACTCACTCATG